>CANPUZ010000135.1:0-185000 GCA_947579665.1 Sympetrum striolatum | reverse complement strand
AAATTGAATATATGTGACGAATTTGGTTAGAACTTTTGAAAAAGTTTAAAATGAGTACAATTATGACTAGTTTCGCTGATTTTTTTTACCAAAATATGGCACAAAACCTGAAATTTCATCGATTTTTTTTTCGAGTTTTTTACGTTTTTGGGGAATGTGCTATGAATAAATGAAAATATCTAATAACTTTTGTAGGACCTCGTCAATTAAATTGAAATTAGTACAAAATTTACTAATTTTCTCAATTGTTAGCAAAATATTGCAAAAAACATGAAATTTGAGCGATTTGTTTCTAGTTTTCTAATATTTTTGGGATAACTGCTGAGAAAAATTGAATATTAGTGAATAATTTGGTTAGGTCTCGTCATAAACTTTAAATTGTGTACAAACATGACTAGTTTTGCTGAATATTTAGCAAAATATGACCAAAAATCTGAAATTTCATTGATTTTTTATTTCGATATTCGACGTTTTTTGGGTTAAGTGCAACGAAAAATTGTAAATATCGAATAAATTTGGTTAGATCTCGTCATTAAAATAAAAATGAGTCCCAAATTGACAATTTTGCTCACTTTTTCAGCAAAATAAGGCCAAAAATCTGAAATTTCACTAATTTTTTTCGGGTTTTTGACGTTTTTTGGGTTAACTACTCCGAAAAATTAAAAATTTCTGGTAAATATGGATAGATCTCGTGAAGAACATTAAAATTAGTGCATGCTTGACCTGATTTTCTCGATGTTTAGCAATATATGGCACAAACATGTAATTTCAATGATTTTTTTTATCAATTTCTCGACGTTTATATGGATATCTGCTAAGAAAAATTGAATATTTGTGAAGAATTTGGTAAGAGCTCGTCAATAAAATGAAAATGAGTACAAACTTGACCTGTTCTTCCTAATATTTAGCAAAATATGGCCAGATCCTAAAATTTCATCTATTTCCTTTTTTCGAGTTTTCGACGTTTCTTGAGTTAACTGCTTCAAAAAATTGAATACATCTATATAATTTAGATAGATCTCGTCAGAAACATTAAGATGAGTACAAAAAATTACCTGTTTCAGTCAATTATTAGCAAAATATGGCCATAAACAGAAATTTCAATGATTTTATTCGAGTTCTCGACGTTTTTATTGATAACTGCTGAGAAAAATTGAATATTAGTGAAGAATTTGATTTGATCTCGTCAACAACTTCTTAATCAGTTTAAATTTGAACTGTTTTTCTCAATTATTAGCAAAATATGGCCACAAAGCTGAAATTTCAGTGATTTTTTTCGAGTTTTCGACGTGTTTTGGGTTAACTTCTCCGAAATATTAAAAATATCTAGTAAATTTGGATAGATCATGTCGAAAACATTAAAAGGAGTCCTAACTCGACCTATTTTTCTAAATGTTTAGCAAAATATGGCCACAAACATGAAATTTCAATGATTATTTTCGAGTTCTTGACGATTTATGGGTTAACTGCTGAGGAAAATTGAATATTTCTTCTTAATTTGAATAGAACTCGTTAAAAATTCTAAAATGAATGAAAACATTTTGCTCATTTTTTAGAAAAATATGGCCAAAAAACATGAAATTTCACTGATTTTGTTATTGAAATTTTGACGTTTTCTTGGTTAACTGCTATAAAAAAAAGGATTTTTGTGAGGAATTTGTTAGATATCGTCGAGAACTTTAAAAAGAGTACAGAAATGACTTGTTTTGCAGAATTTTTAGCAAGATATGCCAAAAACATGAAATTTCACCGATTTTATTTTCGGGTATTCGACGTTTCCTGAAAATACTGCTTGTAAAAGTTAAAAAATGTGAATAATTTGGATAGATATCGTCAATTAGATTAAATTGAGTCCAAACTTGCCATGTTTTTCAAAATTTTAAGAAAGATATGGCCAAAAACATGAAATTAAATCGATTGTTTTTCGAGTTTTTGAGGTTTTTTTGGTTAACTGCTATATAAATTTGGAAATATCTAGTAAATTTTAATAGATATCGTCAAGACTATTAAAATGAGTCCAAACTTGACCTGTTTTTCTCAATTTTAAGCATGATATGGCCAAAAACATGAAATTAAATTGATTTTTTTCGAGTTTTTGACGTTTTTTGGGTTAACTGCTGAAGAAAATGAATATTTGATAAGAATTTGGTTAGATATCGTCGATAAATTTAAAAAGAGTGCAGAAATGACTAGTTTTGCAGAATTTCAGCAAAATATGGCCAAAAACCCTAATTTTCAGCGATTCTTTCGAGTTTTCGACGTTTTTTGAAATGACTGCTTCCAATAATTGAATATATCTATATAATTTGGATAGATCTCTTCAGTAACATTAAATTGAGTCCAAACATGATCCGTTTTTCTCAATTTTTATTAAAATATAATCAAAAAACTGAAATTTCATAGATATTTTTTTCGAAATTTTGACGTTTATTGGGTTAACTGCTATAAAAAATTGAATATGTCTAGTAAATTTTGATAGATATCGTCAATACTATTAATATGAGTCCATACTTGACCTGTTTTTTTTATTTTTAGCAAAATATGGCCAAAATCCTGATATTTCATCAATTTCTTTTTTCAAGTTTTTCATGTTTCTTGATTTAACTGCTCCAAAAAATTGAATACATCTATATAATTTAGATAGAGCTCGTCAGAAACATTAAGATGAGTACAAAAAATTACTTGTTTCGCTCAAATATTAGCAAAATATGGCCACAAAACTGAAATTTCCATGGTTTTTTTAGAGTTCTCGACGTTTTTATTGATAACTGTTGAAAAAGTTGAATATTAGTTACAAGGTTTTGTTAGTTCTTGTCACGAACTTTAAAATAAGTTGAAACTTACATGTTTATCTGAATTATTTGCAAAGTATGGCCACAAACCTGAAGTTTCAGTGATTGTTTTCGTGTTTTTGACGTATTTTGCGATAACTGCTGTGAAATATTGAATATTAGTAAAGAATTTGATTTGATCTCGTCAACAACTTCTAAATCAAATCAAATTTGACCTGTTTTTCTCAATTTTTAGTAAAATATGGCCATAAATCTGAAATTTCAGTGATTTTTTACGAGTTTTCGACGTTTTTTGGGTTAACTTCTCCGAAATATTAAAATATCTAGTAAATTTGGATAGATCATGTCAAAAACATTAAAAGGAGTAGAAAATCGACCTGTTTTTCTAAACGTTTAGCAAACTATGGCCACAAACATGAAATTTCAATGATTATTTTCGAGTTCTTGACGATTTATGGGTTAACTGCTGAGGAAAATTGAATATTTCTTCTTAATTTGAATAGAACTCGTTAAAAACTCAAAAATGAATGAAAACATTTTGATCATATTTTAGAAAAGTATGGCCAAAAAACATGAAATTTCACTGATTTTGATATTGAAATTTTGACGTTTTCTGGGTTAACTGCTATAAAAAAAAGGATTTTTGTGAGGAATTTGTTGGATATCGTCGAGAAGTTTAAAAACAGTACAGAAATGACTAGTTTTGCAGAATTTTTAGCAAAATATGCCAAAAACATGAAATTTCACCGATTTTATTTTCGGGTTTTCGACGTTTCCTGAGTTAACTGCTTGTAAAAGTTAAAAAATGTGTATAATTTGGATAAATCTCGTCAATGACAATAAATTGAGTCCAAACTTGTCATGTTTTTCTCAATTTTAAGAAAGATATGGCCAAAAACATGAAATTAAATCGATTTTTTTGGAGTTTTCGACGTTTGTTGGGTTAAGTGCAACGAAAAATTGTAAATATCGAATAAATTTCGTTAGATCTCGTCATTAAAATAAAAATGAGTCCCAAATTGACAATTTTGCTCACTTTTTCAGCAAAATAAGGCCAAAAATCTGAAATTTCACTAATTTTTTTCGAGTTTTTGACGTTTTTTGGGTTAACTACTCCGAAAAATTAAAAATTTCTGGTAAATTTGGATAGATCTCGTGAAGAACATTAAAATTAGTGCATGCTTGACCTTATTTTCTCGATGTTTAGCAATATATGGCACAAACATGTAATTTCAATGATTTTTTTTATCAATTTCTCGACGTTTATATGGATATCTGCTAAGAAAAATTGAATATTTGTGAAGAATTTGGTAAGAGCTCGTCAATAAAATGAAAATGTGTACAAACTTGACCTGTTCTTCCTAATATTTAGCAAAATATGGCCAGATCCTAAAATTTCATCTATTTCCTTTTTTCGAGTTTTCGACGTTTCTTGAGTTAACTGCTTCAAAAAATTGAATACATCTATATAATTTAGATAGATCTCGTCAGAAACATTAAGATGAGTACAAAAAATTACCTGTTTCAGTCAATTATTAGCAAAATATGGCCACAAAACTGAAATTTCAATGATTTTATTCGAGTTCTCGACGTTTTTATGGATAACTGCTGAGAAAAATTGAATATTAGTGAAGAATTTGATTTGATCTCGTCAACAACTTCTAAATCAGTTTAAATTTGACCTGTTTTTCTCAATTATTAGCAAAATATGGCCACAAAACTGAAATTTCAATGATTTTAATCGAGTTCTCGACGTTTTATAGAAAACTGCTGAGAAAAATTGAATATTAGTAAAGAATTTGATTTGATCTCGTCAACAACTTCTAAATCAGTTTAAATTTGACCTGTTTTTCTCAATTATTAGCAAAATATGGCCACAAACCTGAAATTTTAGTGATTTTTTTCGAGTTCTCGACGTTTTTATTGATAACTGTTGAAAAAACTAGAATATTTGTGACATGGTTTGGAGGTTCTTGTCACGAACTTTAAAATAAGTTGAAACTTACATGTTTATCCTAATTATTTGCAAAATATGGCCACAAACCTGAAGTTTCAGTGATTTTTTTCGTGTTTTTGACCTATTTTGCGATAACTGCTGAAAAAAATTGAATATTTGTGTAGAATTTGGTTAGTTCTTGTCATAAAGTTTAAAATGAGTAAGTACATGACTAGTTTAGCTGATTTTTTAGTAAAATATGGCCCAAAACATGATAATTGAGCGATTTTTTTTTGTAGTTTTTTACGTTTTATGGGTTAACTGCTATGAAAACTTGAAAATATCTAGTAAATTCTGATAGATATCGTCAATAACATTAAAAAGAGTCCAAAATTGTCATGTGTTTCTCATTTTCAAGCAAGATATGGCCAAAAAGCTGAAATTAAATCGATATTTTTTTTAGGTTTTGGACGTTTCTTGAACATACTGCTTAACAAAATGAACATATCTAAATAATTTGGATAGATCTCGTGAGTAACATTAAGATGAGCACAAACTTGACCTTTTTTTCTCAAATTATAGCTAAATATGGCCACACTACTGAAATTTCAATGATTTTTTTCGAATTCTTGTCGTTTTTATGGATAACTGCTGAGAAAAATAGAATATTAGAGAAAAACTTTGTTAGATCTCGTCACGAACTTTAAAAAGAGTTTAAAATTGACCTGTTTTTCTGAATAATTAGCAAAATATGGCCACTAACCTGAAATTTTTGTGCTTTTTTTCAATTTTTTGACGTTTTTTGGGATAACTGCTGAGACAAATTGAATATATGTGAAGAATTTGGTTAGAACTTGTGAGAAAGTTTAAAATGAGTACAAATATGACTAGTTTCGCTGATTTTTTTCACCAAAATATGGCCCAAAACCTGAAATTTCATCGATTTTTTTTTTCGAGTTTTTGACGTTTTTGGGGAATGTGCTATGAATAAATGAAAATATCTAATAACTTTGGTAGGACCTCATCAATTTAATTGAAATTAGTACAAAATTTCCTAATTTTCTCAATTTTTAGCAAAATATTGCAAAAAACATGAAATTTGAGCGATTTGTTTCTAGTTTTCTAATATTTTTGGGATAACTGCTGAGAAACATTGAATATTAGTGAATTATTTGGTTAGGTCTCGTCATAAACTTTAAATTGTGTACAAACATGACTAGTTTTGCTGAATATTTAGCAAAATATGACCAAAAATCTGAAATTTCATTGATTTTTTATATCGAATTTTCGACATTTTTGGGTTAAGTGCAACGAAAAATTGTAAATATCGATTAAATTTGGTTAGATCTCGTCATTTAAATAAAAATGAGTCCCAACTTGACTATTTTGCTCACTGTTTTAGCAAAATAAGGCCAAAAACTTGAAATTTCACTGATTTTTTTCGAGTTTTTGACGTTTTTTGGGTTAACTACTCCGAAAAATTAAAAATTTCTGGTAAATTTGGATAGATCTCGTGAAGAACATTAAAATTAGTGCATGCTTGACCTTATTTTCTCGATGTTTTGCAATATATGGCACAAACATGTAATTTCAATGATTTTTTTTATCAATTTCTCGACGTTTATATGGATATCTGCTAAGAAAAATTGAATATTTGTGAAGAATTTGGTAAGAGCTCGTCAATAAAATGAAAATGTGTACAAACTTGACCTGTTCTTCCTAATATTTAGCAAAATATGGCCAGATCCTAAAATTTCATCTATTTTCTTTTTTCGAGTTTTCGACGTTTCTTGAGTTAACTGCTTCAAAAAATTGAATACATCTATATAATTTAGATAGATCTCGTCAGAAACATTAAGATGAGTACAAAAAATTACCTGTTTCAGTCAATTATTAGCAAAATATGGCCACAAAACTGAAATTTCAATGATTTTATTCGAGTTCTCGACGTTTTTATGGATAACTGCTGAGAAAAATTGAATATTAGTGAAGAATTTGATTTGATCTCGTCAACAACTTCTAAATCAGTTTAAATTTGACCTGTTTTTCTCAATTATTAGCAAAATATGGCCACAAAACTGAAATTTCAATGATTTTAATCGAGTTCTCGACGTTTTATAGAAAACTGCTGAGAAAAATTGAATATTAGTAAAGAATTTGATTTGATCTCGTCAACAACTTCTAAATCAGTTTAAATTTGACCTGTTTTTCTCAATTATTAGCAAAATATGGCCACAAACCTGAAATTTTAGTGATTTTTTTCGAGTTCTCGACGTTTTTATTGATAACTGTTGAAAAAACTAGAATATTTGTGACATGGTTTGGAGGTTCTTGTCACGAACTTTAAAATAAGTTGAAACTTACATGTTTATCCTAATTATTTGCAAAATATGGCCACAAACCTGAAGTTTCAGTGATTTTTTTCGTGTTTTTGACCTATTTTGCGATAACTGCTGAAAAAAATTGAATATTTGTGTAGAATTTGGTTAGTTCTTGTCATAAAGTTTAAAATGAGTAAGTACATGACTAGTTTAGCTGATTTTTTAGTAAAATATGGCCCAAAACATGATAATTGAGCGATTTTTTTTTGTAGTTTTTTACGTTTTATGGGTTAACTGCTATGAAAACTTGAAAATATCTAGTAAATTCTGATAGATATCGTCAATAACATTAAAAAGAGTCCAAAATTGTCATGTGTTTCTCATTTTCAAGCAAGATATGGCCAAAAAGCTGAAATTAAATCGATATTTTTTTTAGGTTTTGGACGTTTCTTGAACATACTGCTTAACAAAATGAACATATCTAAATAATTTGGATAGATCTCGTGAGTAACATTAAGATGAGCACAAACTTGACCTTTTTTTCTCAAATTATAGCTAAATATGGCCACACTACTGAAATTTCAATGATTTTTTTCGAATTCTTGTCGTTTTTATGGATAACTGCTGAGAAAAATAGAATATTAGAGAAAAACTTTGTTAGATCTCGTCACGAACTTTAAAAAGAGTTTAAAATTGACCTGTTTTTCTGAATAATTAGCAAAATATGGCCACTAACCTGAAATTTTTGTGCTTTTTTTCAATTTTTTGACGTTTTTTGGGATAACTGCTGAGACAAATTGAATATATGTGAAGAATTTGGTTAGAACTTGTGAGAAAGTTTAAAATGAGTACAAATATGACTAGTTTCGCTGATTTTTTTCACCAAAATATGGCCCAAAACCTGAAATTTCATCGATTTTTTTTTTCGAGTTTTTGACGTTTTTGGGGAATGTGCTATGAATAAATGAAAATATCTAATAACTTTGGTAGGACCTCATCAATTTAATTGAAATTAGTACAAAATTTCCTAATTTTCTCAATTTTTAGCAAAATATTGCAAAAAACATGAAATTTGAGCGATTTGTTTCTAGTTTTCTAATATTTTTGGGATAACTGCTGAGAAACATTGAATATTAGTGAATTATTTGGTTAGGTCTCGTCATAAACTTTAAATTGTGTACAAACATGACTAGTTTTGCTGAATATTTAGCAAAATATGACCAAAAATCTGAAATTTCATTGATTTTTTATATCGAATTTTCGACATTTTTGGGTTAAGTGCAACGAAAAATTGTAAATATCGATTAAATTTGGTTAGATCTCGTCATTTAAATAAAAATGAGTCCCAACTTGACTATTTTGCTCACTGTTTTAGCAAAATAAGGCCAAAAACTTGAAATTTCACTGATTTTTTTCGAGTTTTTGACGTTTTTTGGGTTAACTACTCCGAAAAATTAAAAATTTCTGATAAATTTGGATAGACCTCGTGAAGAACATTTAAATTAGTGCATACTTGACCTGATTTTCTCGATGTTTAGCAATTTATGGCAGAAACATGTAATTTCAATAATTTTTTTAAATCAATTTCTCGACGAATATATGGATATCTGCTAAGAAAAATTGAATATTTGTGAAGAATTTGGTAAGAACTCGTCAATAAAATTAAAATGAGTACAAACTTGACCTGTTATTCCTAATATTTAGCAAAATATGGCCAGATCCTAAAATTTCATCTATTTCCTTTTTTCGAGTTTTCGACGTTTCTTGAGTTAAGTGCTTCAAAAAATCGAATACATCTACATAATTTAGATAGATCTTGTCAGAAACATTATGATGAGAACAAAAAATTACCTGTTTCACTCAATTATTAGCAAAATATGGCCATAAACAGAAATTTAAATGATTTTATTCGAGTTCTCGACGTTTTTATGGATAACTGCTGAGAAAAAATGAATATTAGTGAAGAATTTGATTTGATCTCGTCAACAACTTCTAAATCAGTTTAAATTTGACCTGTTTTTCTCAATTATTAGCAAGATATGGGGAAAAAACTGAAATTTCAATGGATTTATTCGAATTCTCGACGTTTTTATGGATAACTGCTGAGAAATATTGAATATTAGTGAAGAATTTGATTTGCTCTTGTCAACAACTTCTAAATCAGTTCAAATTTGACCTTTTTTCTCAATTATTAGCAAAATATGGCCACAAACATGAAATTTCAGTGATTTTTTTCGAGTTTTCGACGTGTTTTGGGTTAACTTCTCCGGAATATTAAAAATATCTAGTAAATTTGGATAGATCATGTCGAAAACATTAAAAGGAGTCCTAACTCGACCTATTTTTCTAAATGTTTAGCAAAATATGGCCACAAAACTGAAATTTCCATGGTTTTTTTCGAGTTCTCGACGTTTTTATTGATAACTGTTGAAAAAGTTGAATATTAGTTACAAGGTTTTGTTAGTTCTTGTCACGAACTTTAAAATAAGTTGAAACTTACATGTTTATCTGAATTATTTGCAAAGTATGGCCACAAACCTGAAGTTTCAGTGATTGTTTTCGTGTTTTTGACGTATTTTGCGATAACTGCTGTGAAATATTGAATATTAGTAAAGAATTTGATTTGATCTCGTCAACAACTTCTAAATCAAATCAAATTTGACCTGTTTTTCTCAATTTTTAGTAAAATATGGCCATAAATCTGAAATTTCAGTGATTTTTTACGAGTTTTCGACGTTTTTTGGGTTAACTTCTCCGAAATATTAAAATATCTAGTAAATTTGGATAGATCATGTCAAAAACATTAAAAGGAGTAGAAAATTGACCTGTTTTTCTAAACGTTTAGCAAACTATGGCCACAAACATGAAATTTCAATGATTATTTTCGAGTTCTTGACGATTTATGGGTTAACTGCTGAGGAAAATTGAATATTTCTTCTTAATTTGAATAGAACTCGTTAAAAACTCTAAAATGAATGAAAACATTTCGCTCATTTTATAGAAAAATATGGCCAAAAAACATTAAATTTTACTGATTTTGTTATTGAAATTTTGACGTTTTCTTGGTTAACTGCTATAAAAAAAAGGATTTTTGTGAGGAATTTGTTAGATATCGTCGAGAACTTTAAAAAGAGTAGAGAAATGACTAGTTTTGCAGAATTTTTAGCAAAATATGCCAAAAACATGAAATTTCACCGATTTTATTTTCGGGTTTTCGACGTTTCCTGAGTTAACTGCTTGTAAAAGTTA
Organism: Sympetrum striolatum; assembly: GCA_947579665.1. Taxonomy (NCBI): domain Eukaryota; kingdom Metazoa; phylum Arthropoda; class Insecta; order Odonata; family Libellulidae; genus Sympetrum; species Sympetrum striolatum. The sequence goes on along the minus strand of CANPUZ010000135.1, from coordinate 174,702 downwards.
AAAAATGTGTATAATTTGGATAGATCTCGTCAATGACAATAAATTGAGTCCAAACTTGTCATGTTTTTCTCAATTTTAAGAAAGATATGGCCAAAAACATGAAATTAAATCGATTTTTTTTGGAGTTTTCGACGTTTGTTGGGTTAAGTGCAACGAAAAATTGTAAATATCGAATAAATTTTGTAAGATCTCGTCATTAAAATAAAAATGAGTCCCAACTTGACTATTTTGCTCACTTTTTCAGCAAAATAAGGCCAAAAACTTGAAATTTCACTGACTTTTTTCGAGTTTTTGACGTTTTCTGGGTTAACTACTCCGAAAAATTAAACATTTCTGGTAAATTTGGATAGATCTCGTGAAGAAAATTAAAATTAGTGCATACTTGACCTGATTTTCTTAATGTTTAGCAATATATGGCACAAACATGTAATTTCAATGATTTTTTAAAATCGATTTCTCGACGTTTTTATGGATATCTGCTAAGAAAAATTGAATATTTGTGAACAATTTGGTAAGAACTCGTCAATAAAACTAAAATGAGTACAAACTTGACCTGTTATTCCTATTATTTAGCAAAATATGGCCAGATCCTGAAATTTCATCTATTTCCTTTTTTCGAATTTTCGACGTTTCTTGAGTTAACTGCTTCAAAAATTGAATGCATCTATATGATTTAGATAGATCTCGTTAGAAACATTAAGATGAGTACAAAAAATTACCTGTTTAACTCAATTATTAGCAAAATATGGCCACAAAACTGAAATTTCAATGATTTTGTTCGAGTTCTCGACGTTTTCATGGATAACTGCTGAGAAATATTGAATATTAGTGAAGGATTAAATTTGATCTCGTCAACAACTTCTAAATCTGTTAAAATTTGACCTGTTTTTCTCAATTATTAGCAAAATATGGCCACAAACCTGAAATTTCAATGATTTTAATCGAGTTCTCGACGTTTTTATAGAAAACTGCTGAGAAAAATTGAATATTAGTGAAGAATTTGATTTGATCTCGTCAACAACTTCTAAATCAGTTTAAATTTGACCTGTTTTTCTCAATTATTAGCAAAATATGGCCACAAAAATGAAATTTCAATGATTTTAATCGAGTTCTCGACGTTTTTATAGAAAACTGCTGAGAAATATTGAATATTAGTGAAGGATTAAATTTGATCTCGTCAAGAACTTCTAAATCTGTTTAAATTTGACCTGTTTTTCTCAATTATTAGCAAAATATGGCTACAAAACTGAAATTTCAATGATTTTAATCGAGTTCTCGACGTTTTTATAGAAAACTGCTGAGAAAAATTGAATATTAGTGAAGAATTTGATTTGATCTCGTCAACAACTTCTAAATCAGTTTAAATTTGACCTGTTTTTCTCAATTATTAGCAAAATATGGCCACAAACCTGAAATTTCAGTGATTTTTTACGAGTTTTCGACGTTTTTTGGGTTAACTTCTCCGAAATATTAAAATATCTAGTAAATTTGGATAGATCATGTCAAAAACATTAAAAGGAGTAGAAAATCGACCTGTTTTTCTAAATTTTTAGCAAAATATGGCCACAAACATGAAATTTCAATGATTATTTTCGAGTTCTTGACGATTTATGGGTTAAATGCTGAGGAAAATTGAATATTTCTTCTTAATTTGAATAGAACTCGTTAAAAACTCAAAAATGAATGAAAACATTTTGATCATATTTTAGAAAAGTATGGCCAAAAAACATGAAATTTCACTGATTTTGATATTGAAATTTTGACGTTTTCTGGGTTAACTGCTATAAAAAAAAGGATTTTTGAGAGGAATTTGTTGGATATCGTCGAGAACTTTAAAAAGAGTACAGAAATGACTAGTTTTGCAGAATTTTTAGCAAAATATGCCAAAAACATGAAATTTCACCGATTTTATTTTCGGGTTTTCGACGTTTCCTGAGTTAACTGCTTGTAAAAGTTAAAAAATGTGTATAATTTGGATAGATCTCGTCAATGACAATAAATTGAGTCCAAACTTGTCATGTTTTTCTCAATTTTAAGAAAGATATGGCCAAAAACATGAAATTAAATCGATTTTTTTGGAGTTTTCGACGTTTGTTGGGTTAAGTGCAACGAAAAATTGTAAATATCGAATAAATTTCGTTAGATCTCGTCATTAAAATAAAAATGAGTCCCAAATTGACAATTTTGCTCACTTTTTCAGCAAAATAAGGCCAAAAATCTGAAATTTCAGTAATTTTTTTCGAGTTTTTGACGTTTTTTGGGTTAACTACTCCGAAAAATTAAAAATTTCTGGTAAATTTGGATAGATCTCGTGAAGAACATTAAAATTAGTGCATGCTTGACCTTATTTTCTCGATGTTTAGCAATATATGGCACAAACATGTAATTTCAATGATTTTTTTTATCAATTTCTCGACGTTTATATGGATATCTGCTAAGAAAAATTGAATATTTGTGAAGAATTTGGTAAGAGCTCGTCAATAAAATGAAAATGAGTACAACTTTGACCTGTTCTTCCTAATATTTAGCAAAATATGGCCAGATCCTAAAATTTCATCTATTTCCTTTTTTCGAGTTTTCGACGTTTCTTGAGTTAACTGCTTCAAAAAATTGAATACATCTATATAATTTAGATAGATCTCGTCAGAAACATTAAGATGAGTACAAAAAATTACCTGTTTCAGTCAATTATTAGCAAAATATGGCCACAAAACTGAAATTTCAATGATTTTATTCGAGTTCTCGACGTTTTTATGGATAACTGCTGAGAAAAATTGAATATTAGTGAAGAATTTGATTTGATCTCGTCAACAACTTCTAAATCAGTTTAAATTTGACCTGTTTTTCTCAATTATTAGCAAAATATGGCCACAAAACTGAAATTTCAATGATTTTAATCGAGTTCTCGACGTTTTTATAGAAAACTGCTGAGAAAAATTGAATATTAGTGAAGAATTTGATTTGATCTCGTCAACAACTTCTAAATCAGTTTAAATTTGACCTGTTTTTCTCAATTATTAGCAAAATATGGCCACAAACCTGAAATTTTAGTGATTTTTTTCGAGTTCTCGACGTTTTTATTGATAACTGTTGAAAAAACTAGAATATTTGTGACATGGTTTTGGAGGTTCTTGTCACGAACTTTAAAATAAGTTGAAACTTACATGTTTATCCTAATTATTTGCAAAATATGGCCACAAACCTGAAGTTTCAGTGATTTTTTTCGTGTTTTTGACCTATTTTGCGATAACTGCTGAAAAAAATTGAATATTTGTGTAGAATTTTGTTAGTTCTTGTCATAAAGTTTAAAATGAGTAAGTACATGACTAGTTTAGCTGATTTTTTAGTAAAATATGGCCCAAAACATGATAATTGAGCGATTTTTTTTTGTAGTTTTTTACGTTTTATGGGTTAACTGCTATGAAAACTTGAAAATATCTAGTAAATTCTGATAGATATCGTCAATAACATTAAAAAGAGTCCAAAATTGTCATGTGTTTCTCATTTTCAAGCAAGATATGGCCAAAAAGCTGAAATTAAATCGATATTTTTTTTAGGTTTTGGACGTTTCTTGAACATACTGCTTAACAAAATGAACATATCTAAATAATTTGGATAGATCTCGTGAGTAACATTAAGATGAGCACAAACTTGACCTTTTTTTCTCAAATTATAGCTAAATATGGCCACACTACTGAAATTTCAATGATTTTTTTCGAATTCTTGTCGTTTTTATGGATAACTGCTGAGAAAAATAGAATATTAGAGAAAAACTTTGTTAGATCTCGTCACGAACTTTAAAAAGAGTTTAAAATTGACCTGTTTTTCTGAATAATTAGCAAAATATGGCCACTAACCTGAAATTTTTGTGCTTTTTTTCAATTTTTTGACGTTTTTTGGGATAACTGCTGAGACAAATTGAATATATGTGAAGAATTTGGTTAGAACTTGTGAGAAAGTTTAAAATGAGTACAAATATGACTAGTTTCGCTGATTTTTTTTACCAAAATATGGCCCAAAACCTGAAATTTCATCGATTTTTTTTTTCGAGTTTTTGACGTTTTTGGGGAATGTGCTATGAATAAATGAAAATATCTAATAACTTTGGTAGGACCTCATCAATTTAATTGAAATTAGTACAAAATTTCCTAATTTTCTCAATTTTTAGCAAAATATTGCAAAAAACATGAAATTTGAGCGATTTGTTTCTAGTTTTCTAATATTTTTGGGATAACTGCTGAGAAACATTGAATATTAGTGAATTATTTGGTTAGGTCTCGTCATAAACTTTAAATTGTGTACAAACATGACTAGTTTTGCTGAATATTTAGCAAAATATGACCAAAAATCTGAAATTTCATTGATTTTTTATATCGAATTTTCGACATTTTTGGGTTAAGTGCAACGAAAAATTGTAAATATCGATTAAATTTGGTTAGATCTCGTCATTTAAATAAAAATGAGTCCCAACTTGACTATTTTGCTCACTGTTTTAGCAAAATAAGGCCAAAAACTTGAAATTTCACTGATTTTTTTCGAGTTTTTGACGTTTTTTGGGTTAACTACTCCGAAAAATTAAAAATTTCTGATAAATTTGGATAGACCTCGTGAAGAACATTTAAATTAGTGCATACTTGACCTGATTTTCTCGATGTTTAGCAATTTATGGCAGAAACATGTAATTTCAATAATTTTTTTAAATCAATTTCTCGTCGAATATATGGATATCTGCTAAGAAAAATTGAATATTTGTGAAGAATTTGGTAAGAACTCGTCAATAAAATTAAAATGAGTACAAACTTGACCTGTTATTCCTAATATTTAGCAAAATATGGCCAGATCCTAAAATTTCATCTATTTCCTTTTTTCGAGTTTTCGACGTTTCTTGAGTTAAGTGCTTCAAAAAATCGAATACATCTACATAATTTAGATAGATCTTGTCAGAAACATTAAGATGAGAACAAAAAATTACCTGTTTCACTCAATTATTAGCAAAATATGGCCATAAACAGAAATTTAAATGATTTTATTCGAGTTCTCGACGTTTTTATGGATAACTGCTGAGAAAAAATGAATATTAGTGAAGAATTTGATTTGATCTCGTCAACAACTTCTAAATCAGTTTAAATTTGACCTGTTTTTCTCAATTATTAGCAAGATATGGGGAAAAAACTGAAATTTCAATGGATTTATTCGAATTCTCGACATTTTTATGGATAACTGCTGAGAAATATTGAATATTAGTGAAGAATTTGATTTTCTCTTGTCAACAACTTCTAAATCAGTTCAAATTTGACCTTTTTTCTCAATTATTAGCAAAATATGGCCACAAACATGAAATTTCAGTAATTTTTTTCGAGTTTTCGACGTGTTTTGGGTTAACTTCTCCGAAATATTAAAAATATCTAGTAAATTTGGATAGATCATGTCGAAAACATTAAAAGGAGTCCTAACTCGACCTATTTTTCTAAATGTTTAGCAAAATATGGCCACAAACATGAAATTTCAATGATTATTTTCGAGTTCTTGACGATTTATGGGTTAACTGCTGAGGAAAATTGAATATTTCTTCTTTATTTGAATAGAACTCGTTAAAAATTCTAAAATGAATGAAAACATTTTGCTCATTTTTTAGAAAAATATGGCCAAAAAACATGAAATTTCACTGATTTTGTTATTGAAATTTTGACGTTTTCTTGGTTAAATGCTATAAAAAAAAGGATTTTTGTGAGGAATTTGTTAGATATCGTCGAGAACTTTAAAAAGAGTAGAGAAATGACTAGTTTTGCAGAATTTTTAGCAAAATATGCCAAAAACATGAAATTTCACCGATTTTATTTTCGGGTTTTCGACGTTTCCTGAGTTAACTGCTTGTAAAAGTTAAAAAATGTGTATAATTTGGATAGATCTCGTCAATGACAATAAATTGAGTCCTAACTTGTCATGTTTTTCTCAATTTTAAGAAAGATATGGCCAAAAACATGAAATTAAATCGATTTTTTTTGGAGTTTTCGACGTTTGTTGGGGTAAGTGCAACGAAAAATTGTAAATATCGAATAAATTTTGTAAGATCTCGTCATTAAAATAAAAATGAGTCCCAACTTGACTATTTTGCTCACTTTTTCAGCAAAATAAGGCCAAAAACTTGAAATTTCACTGACTTTTTTCGAGTTTTTGACGTTTTCTGGGTTAACTACTCCGAAAAATTAAACATTTCTGGTAAATTTGGATAGATCTCGTGAAGAAAATTAAAATTAGTGCATACTTGACCTGATTTTCTTAATGTTTAGCAATATATGGCACAAACATGTAATTTCAATGATTTTTTAAAATCGATTTCTCGACGTTTTTATGGATATCTGCTAAGAAAAATTGAATATTTGTGAACAATTTGGTAAGAACTCGTCAATAAAACTAAAATGAGTACAAACTTGACCTGTTATTCCTATTATTTAGCAAAATATGGCCAGATCCTGAAATTTCATCTATTTCCTTTTTTCGAATTTTCGACGTTTCTTGAGTTAACTGCTTCAAAAATTGAATGCATCTATATGATTTAGATAGATCTCGTTAGAAACATTAAGATGAGTACAAAAAATTACCTGTTTAACTCAATTATTAGCAAAATATGGCCACAAAACTGAAATTTCAATGATTTTATTCGAGTTCTCGACGTTTTCATGGATAACTGCTGAGAAATATTGAATATTAGTGAAGGATTAAATTTGATCTCGTCAACAACTTCTAAATCTGTTAAAATTTGACCTGTTTTTCTCAATTATTAGCAAAATATGGCCACAAACCTGAAATTTCAATGATTTTAATCGAGTTCTCGACGTTTTTATAGAAAACTGCTGAGAAAAATTGAATATTAGTGAAGAATTTGATTTGATCTCGTCAACAACTTCTAAATCAGTTTAAATTTGACCTGTTTTTCTCAATTATTAGCAAAATATGGCCACAAAAATGAAATTTCAATGATTTTAATCGAGTTCTCGACGTTTTTATAGAAAACTGCTGAGAAATATTGAATATTAGTGAAGGATTAAATTTGATCTCGTCAAGAACTTCTAAATCTGTTTAAATTTGACCTGTTTTTCTCAATTATTAGCAAAATATGGCTACAAAACTGAAATTTCAATGATTTTAATCGAGTTCTCGACGTTTTTATAGAAAACTGCTGAGAAAAATTGAATATTAGTGAAGAATTTGATTTGATCTCGTCAACAACTTCTAAATCAGTTTAAATTTGACCTGTTTTTCTCAATTATTAGCAAAATATGGCCACAAACCTGAAATTTCAGTGATTTTTTACGAGTTTTCGACGTTTTTTGGGTTAACTTCTCCGAAATATTAAAATATCTAGTAAATTTGGATAGATCATGTCAAAAACATTAAAAGGAGTAGAAAATCGACCTGTTTTTCTAAATTTTTAGCAAAATATGGCCACAAACATGAAATTTCAATGATTATTTTCGAGTTCTTGACGATTTATGGGTTAAATGCTGAGGAAAATTGAATATTTCTTCTTAATTTGAATAGAACTCGTTAAAAACTCAAAAATGAATGAAAACATTTTGATCATATTTTAGAAAAGTATGGCCAAAAAACATGAAATTTCACTGATTTTGATATTGAAATTTTGACGTTTTCTGCGTTAACTGCTATAAAAAAAAGGATTTTTGAGAGGAATTTGTTGGATATCGTCGAGAACTTTAAAAAGAGTACAGAAATGACTAGTTTTGCAGAATTTTTAGCAAAATATGCCAAAAACATGAAATTTCACCGATTTTATTTTCGGGTTTTCGACGTTTCCTGAGTTAACTGCTTGTAAAAGTTAAAAAATGTGTATAATTTGGATAGATCTCGTCAATGACAATAAATTGAGTCCAAACTTGTCATGTTTTTCTCAATTTTAAGAAAGATATGGCCAAAAACATGAAATTAAATCGATTTTTTTGGAGTTTTCGACGTTTGTTGGGTTAAGTGCAACGAAAAATTGTAAATATCGAATAAATTTCGTTAGATCTCGTCATTAAAATAAAAATGAGTCCCAAATTGACAATTTTGCTCACTTTTTCAGCAAAATAAGGCCAAAAATCTGAAATTTCAGTAATTTTTTTCGAGTTTTTGACGTTTTTTGGGTTAACTACTCCGAAAAATTAAAAATTTCTGGTAAATTTGGATAGATCTCGTGAAGAACATTAAAATTAGTGCATGCTTGACCTTATTTTCTCGATGTTTAGCAATATATGGCACAAACATGTAATTTCAATGATTTTTATTATCAATTTCTCGACGTTTATATGGATATCTGCTAAGAAAAATTGAATATTTGTGAAGAATTTGGTAAGAGCTCGTCAATAAAATGAAAATGAGTACAACTTTGACCTGTTCTTCCTAATATTTAGCAAAATATGGCCAGATCCTAAAATTTCATCTATTTCCTTTTTTCGAGTTTTCGACGTTTCTTGAGTTAACTGCTTCAAAAAATTGAATACATCTATATAATTTAGATAGATCTCGTCAGAAACATTAAGATGAGTACAAAAAATTACCTGTTTCAGTCAATTATTAGCAAAATATGGCCACAAAACTGAAATTTCAATGATTTTATTCGAGTTCTCGACGTTTTTATGGATAACTGCTGAGAAAAATTGAATATTAGTGAAGAATTTGATTTGATCTCGTCAACAACTTCTAAATCAGTTTAAATTTGACCTGTTTTTCTCAATTATTAGCAAGATATGGGGAAAAAACTGAAATTTCAATGGATTTATTCGAATTCTCGACGTTTTTATGGATAACTGCTGAGAAATATTGAATATTAGTAAAGAATTTGATTTGCTCTTGTCAACAACTTCTAAATCAGTTCAAATTTGACCTTTTTTCTCAATTATTAGCAAAATATGGCCACAAACCTGAAATTTCAGTGATTTTTTTCGAGTTTTCGACGTTTTTTGGGTTAACTTCTCCGAAATATTAAAAATATCTAGTAAATTTGGATAGATCATGTCGAAAACATTAAAAGAGTCCAAACTCGAACTGTTTTTCTAAATTTTTAGCAAAATATGGCCACAAACCTGAAATTTCAGTGATTTTTTACGAGTTTTCGACGTTTTTTGGGTTAACTTCTCCGAAATATTAAAATATCTAGTAAATTTGGATAGATCATGTCAAAAACATTAAAAGGAGTAGAAAATCGACCTGTTTTTCTAAATTTTTAGCAAAATATGGCCACAAACATGAAATTTCAATGATTATTTTCGAGTTCTTGACGATATATGGGTTAACTGCTGAAGAAAATTGAATATTTCTTCTTAATTTGAATAGAACTCGTTAAAAACTCTTAAATGAATGAAAACATTTTGATCATATTTTAGCAAAATATACCAAAAACATGAAATTTCACCGATTATATTTTCGGGTTTTCGACGTTTCCTGTGTTAACTGCTTGTAAAAGTTAAAAAATGTGTATAATTTGGATAGATCTCGTCAATGACATTAAATTGAGTTCAAATTTGTCATGTTTTTCTCAATTTTAAGAAAGATATGGCCAAAAACATGAAATTAAATCGATTTTTTTTGGAGTTTTCGACGTTTGTTGGGTTAAGTGCAACGAAAAATTGTAAATATCGAATAAATTTTGTAAGATCTCGTCATTAAAATAAAAATGAGTCCCAACTTGACTATTTTGCTCACTTTTTCAGCAAAATAAGGCCAAAAACTTGAAATTTCACTGACTTTTTTCGAGTTTTTGACGTTTTCTGGGTTAACTACTCCGAAAAATTAAACATTTCTGGTAAATTTGGATAGATCTCGTGAAGAAAATTAAAATTAGTGCATACTTGACCTGATTTTCTTAATGTTTAGCAATATATGGCACAAACATGTAATTTCAATGATTTTTTAAAATCGATTTCTCGACGTTTTTATGGATATCTGCTAAGAAAAATTGAATATTTGTGAACAATTTGGTAAGAACTCGTCAATAAAACTAAAATGAGTACAAACTTGACCTGTTATTCCTATTATTTAGCAAAATATGGCCAGATCCTGAAATTTCATCTATTTCCTTTTTACGAATTTTCGACGTTTCTTGAGTTAACTGCTTCAAAAATTGAATGCATCTATATGATTTAGATAGATCTCGTTAGAAACATTAAGATGAGTACAAAAAATTACCTGTTTAACTCAATTATTAGCAAAATATGGCCACAAAACTGAAATTTCAATGATTTTGTTCGAGTTCTCGACGTTTTCATGGATAACTGCTGAGAAATATTGAATATTAGTGAAGGATTAAATTTGATCTCGTCAACAACTTCTAAATCTGTTAAAATTTGACCTGTTTTTCTCAATTATTAGCAAAATATGGCCACAAACCTGAAATTTCAATGATTTTAATCGAGTTCTCGACGTTTTTATAGAAAACTGCTGAGAAAAATTGAATATTAGTGAAGAATTTGATTTGATCTCGTCAACAACTTCTAAATCAGTTTAAATTTGACCTGTTTTTCTCAATTATTAGCAAAATATGGCCACAAAAATGAAATTTCAATGATTTTAATCGAGTTCTCGACGTTTTTATAGAAAACTGCTGAGAAATATTGAATATTAGTGAAGGATTAAATTTGATCTCGTCAAGAACTTCTAAATCTGTTTAAATTTGACCTGTTTTTCTCAATTATTAGCAAAATATGGCTACAAAACTGAAATTTCAATGATTTTAATCGAGTTCTCGACGTTTTTATAGAAAACTGCTTAGAAAAATTGAATATTAGTGAAGAATTTGATTTGATCTCGTCAACAACTTCTAAATCAGTTTAAATTTGACCTGTTTTTCTCAATTATTAGCAAAATATGGCCACAAACCTGAAATTTCAGTGATTTTTTACGAGTTTTCGACGTTTTTTGGGTTAACTTCTCCGAAATATTAAAATATCTAGTAAATTTGGATAGATCATGTCAAAAACATTAAAAGGAGTAGAAAATCGACCTGTTTTTCTAAATTTTTAGCAAAATATGGCCACAAACATGAAATTTCAATGATTATTTTCGAGTTCTTGACGATTTATGGGTTAAATGCTGAGGAAAATTGAATATTTCTTCTTAATTTGAATAGAACTCGTTAAAAACTCAAAAATGAATGAAAACATTTTGATCATATTTTAGAAAAGTATGGCCAAAAAACATGAAATTTCACTGATTTTGATATTGAAATTTTGACGTTTTCTGGGTTAACTGCTATAAAAAAAAGGATTTTTGAGAGGAATTTGTTGGATATCGTCGAGAACTTTAAAAAGAGTACAGAAATGACTAGTTTTGCAGAATTTTTAGCAAAATATGCCAAAAACATGAAATTTCACCGATTTTATTTTCGGGTTTTCGACGTTTCCTGAGTTAACTGCTTGTAAAAGTTAAAAAATGTGTATAATTTGGATAGATCTCGTCAATGACAATAAATTGAGTCCAAACTTGTCATGTTTTTCTCAATTTTAAGAAAGATATGGCCAAAAACATGAAATTAAATCGATTTTTTTGGAGTTTTCGACGTTTGTTGGGTTAAGTGCAACGAAAAATTGTAAATATCGAATAAATTTCGTTAGATCTCGTCATTAAAATAAAAATGAGTCCCAAATTGACAATTTTGCTCACTTTTTCAGCAAAATAAGGCCAAAAATCTGAAATTTCAGTAATTTTTTTCGAGTTTTTGACGTTTTTTGGGTTAACTACTCCGAAAAATTAAAAATTTCTGGTAAATTTGGATAGATCTCGTGAAGAACATTAAAATTAGTGCATGCTTGACCTTATTTTCTCGATGTTTAGCAATATATGGCACAAACATGTAATTTCAATGATTTTTTTTATCAATTTCTCGACGTTTATATGGATATCTGCTAAGAAAAATTGAATATTTGTGAAGAATTTGGTAAGAGCTCGTCAATAAAATGAAAATGAGTACAACTTTGACCTGTTCTTCCTAATATTTAGCAAAATATGGCCAGATCCTAAAATTTCATCTATTTCCTTTTTTCGAGTTTTCGACGTTTCTTGAGTTAACTGCTTCAAAAAATTGAATACATCTATATAATTTAGATAGATCTCGTCAGAAACATTAAGATGAGTACAAAAAATTACCTGTTTCAGTCAATTATTAGCAAAATATGGCCACAAAACTGAAATTTCAATGATTTTATTCGAGTTCTCGACGTTTTTATGGATAACTGCTGAGAAAAATTGAATATTAGTGAAGAATTTGATTTGATCTCGTCAACAACTTCTAAATCAGTTTAAATTTGACCTGTTTTTCTCAATTATTAGCAAAATATGGCCACAAAACTGAAATTTCAATGATTTTAATCGAGTTCTCGACGTTTTTATAGAAAACTGCTGAGAAAAATTGAATATTAGTGAAGAATTTGATTTGATCTCGTCAACAACTTCTAAATCAGTTTAAATTTGACCTGTTTTTCTCAATTATTAGCAAAATATGGCCACAAACCTGAAATTTTAGTGATTTTTTTCGAGTTCTCGACGTTTTTATTGATAACTGTTGAAAAAACTAGAATATTTGTGACATGGTTTTGGAGGTTCTTGTCACGAACTTTAAAATAAGTTGAAACTTACATGTTTATCCTAATTATTTGCAAAATATGGCCACAAACCTGAAGTTTCAGTGATTTTTTTCGTGTTTTTGACCTATTTTGCGATAACTGCTGAAAAAAATTGAATATTTGTGTAGAATTTTGTTAGTTCTTGTCATAAAGTTTAAAATGAGTAAGTACATGACTAGTTTAGCTGATTTTTTAGTAAAATATGGCCCAAAACATGATAATTGAGCGATTTTTTTTTGTAGTTTTTTACGTTTTATGGGTTAACTGCTATGAAAACTTGAAAATATCTAGTAAATTCTGATAGATATCGTCAATAACATTAAAAAGAGTCCAAAATTGTCATGTGTTTCTCATTTTCAAGCAAGATATGGCCAAAAAGCTGAAATTAAATCGATATTTTTTTTAGGTTTTGGACGTTTCTTGAACATACTGCTTAACAAAATGAACATATCTAAATAATTTGGATAGATCTCGTGAGTAACATTAAGATGAGCACAAACTTGACCTTTTTTTCTCAAATTATAGCTAAATATGGCCACACTACTGAAATTTCAATGATTTTTTTCGAATTCTTGTCGTTTTTATGGATAACTGCTGAGAAAAATAGAATATTAGAGAAAAACTTTGTTAGATCTCGTCACGAACTTTAAAAAGAGTTTAAAATTGACCTGTTTTTCTGAATAATTAGCAAAATATGGCCACTAACCTGAAATTTTTGTGCTTTTTTTCAATTTTTTGACGTTTTTTGGGATAACTGCTGAGACAAATTGAATATATGTGAAGAATTTGGTTAGAACTTGTGAGAAAGTTTAAAATGAGTACAAATATGACTAGTTTCGCTGATTTTTTTTACCAAAATATGGCCCAAAACCTGAAATTTCATCGATTTTTTTTTTCGAGTTTTTGACGTTTTTGGGGAATGTGCTATGAATAAATGAAAATATCTAATAACTTTGGTAGGACCTCATCAATTTAATTGAAATTAGTACAAAATTTCCTAATTTTCTCAATTTTTAGCAAAATATTGCAAAAAACATGAAATTTGAGCGATTTGTTTCTAGTTTTCTAATATTTTTGGGATAACTGCTGAGAAACATTGAATATTAGTGAATTATTTGGTTAGGTCTCGTCATAAACTTTAAATTGTGTACAAACATGACTAGTTTTGCTGAATATTTAGCAAAATATGACCAAAAATCTGAAATTTCATTGATTTTTTATATCGAATTTTCGACATTTTTGGGTTAAGTGCAACGAAAAATTGTAAATATCGATTAAATTTGGTTAGATCTCGTCATTTAAATAAAAATGAGTCCCAACTTGACTATTTTGCTCACTGTTTTAGCAAAATAAGGCCAAAAACTTGAAATTTCACTGATTTTTTTCGAGTTTTTGACGTTTTTTGGGTTAACTACTCCGAAAAATTAAAAATTTCTGATAAATTTGGATAGACCTCGTGAAGAACATTTAAATTAGTGCATACTTGACCTGATTTTCTCGATGTTTAGCAATTTATGGCAGAAACATGTAATTTCAATAATTTTTTTAAATCAATTTCTCGTCGAATATATGGATATCTGCTAAGAAAAATTGAATATTTGTGAAGAATTTGGTAAGAACTCGTCAATAAAATTAAAATGAGTACAAACTTGACCTGTTATTCCTAATATTTAGCAAAATATGGCCAGATCCTAAAATTTCATCTATTTCCTTTTTTCGAGTTTTCGACGTTTCTTGAGTTAAGTGCTTCAAAAAATCGAATACATCTACATAATTTAGATAGATCTTGTCAGAAACATTAAGATGAGAACAAAAAATTACCTGTTTCACTCAATTATTAGCAAAATATGGCCATAAACAGAAATTTAAATGATTTTATTCGAGTTCTCGACGTTTTTATGGATAACTGCTGAGAAAAAATGAATATTAGTGAAGAATTTGATTTGATCTCGTCAACAACTTCTAAATCAGTTTAAATTTGACCTGTTTTTCTCAATTATTAGCAAGATATGGGGAAAAAACTGAAATTTCAATGGATTTATTCGAATTCTCGACATTTTTATGGATAACTGCTGAGAAATATTGAATATTAGTGAAGAATTTGATTTTCTCTTGTCAACAACTTCTAAATCAGTTCAAATTTGACCTTTTTTCTCAATTATTAGCAAAATATGGCCACAAACATGAAATTTCAGTAATTTTTTTCGAGTTTTCGACGTGTTTTGGGTTAACTTCTCCGAAATATTAAAAATATCTAGTAAATTTGGATAGATCATGTCGAAAACATTAAAAGGAGTCCTAACTCGACCTATTTTTCTAAATGTTTAGCAAAATATGGCCACAAACATGAAATTTCAATGATTATTTTCGAGTTCTTGACGATTTATGGGTTAACTGCTGAGGAAAATTGAATATTTCTTCTTTATTTGAATAGAACTCGTTAAAAATTCTAAAATGAATGAAAACATTTTGCTCATTTTTTAGAAAAATATGGCCAAAAAACATGAAATTTCACTGATTTTGTTATTGAAATTTTGACGTTTTCTTGGTTAAATGCTATAAAAAAAAGGATTTTTGTGAGGAATTTGTTAGATATCGTCGAGAACTTTAAAAAGAGTAGAGAAATGACTAGTTTTGCAGAATTTTTAGCAAAATATGCCAAAAACATGAAATTTCACCGATTTTATTTTCGGGTTTTCGACGTTTCCTGAGTTAACTGCTTGTAAAAGTTAAAAAATGTGTATAATTTGGATAGATCTCGTCAATGACAATAAATTGAGTCCTAACTTGTCATGTTTTTCTCAATTTTAAGAAAGATATGGCCAAAAACATGAAATTAAATCGATTTTTTTTGGAGTTTTCGACGTTTGTTGGGGTAAGTGCAACGAAAAATTGTAAATATCGAATAAATTTTGTAAGATCTCGTCATTAAAATAAAAATGAGTCCCAACTTGACTATTTTGCTCACTTTTTCAGCAAAATAAGGCCAAAAACTTGAAATTTCACTGACTTTTTTCGAGTTTTTGACGTTTTCTGGGTTAACTACTCCGAAAAATTAAACATTTCTGGTAAATTTGGATAGATCTCGTGAAGAAAATTAAAATTAGTGCATACTTGACCTGATTTTCTTAATGTTTAGCAATATATGGCACAAACATGTAATTTCAATGATTTTTTAAAATCGATTTCTCGACGTTTTTATGGATATCTGCTAAGAAAAATTGAATATTTGTGAACAATTTGGTAAGAACTCGTCAATAAAACTAAAATGAGTACAAACTTGACCTGTTATTCCTATTATTTAGCAAAATATGGCCAGATCCTGAAATTTCATCTATTTCCTTTTTTCGAATTTTCGACGTTTCTTGAGTTAACTGCTTCAAAAATTGAATGCATCTATATGATTTAGATAGATCTCGTTAGAAACATTAAGATGAGTACAAAAAATTACCTGTTTAACTCAATTATTAGCAAAATATGGCCACAAAACTGAAATTTCAATGATTTTATTCGAGTTCTCGACGTTTTCATGGATAACTGCTGAGAAATATTGAATATTAGTGAAGGATTAAATTTGATCTCGTCAACAACTTCTAAATCTGTTAAAATTTGACCTGTTTTTCTCAATTATTAGCAAAATATGGCCACAAACCTGAAATTTCAATGATTTTAATCGAGTTCTCGACGTTTTTATAGAAAACTGCTGAGAAAAATTGAATATTAGTGAAGAATTTGATTTGATCTCGTCAACAACTTCTAAATCAGTTTAAATTTGACCTGTTTTTCTCAATTATTAGCAAAATATGGCCACAAAAATGAAATTTCAATGATTTTAATCGAGTTCTCGACGTTTTTATAGAAAACTGCTGAGAAATATTGAATATTAGTGAAGGATTAAATTTGATCTCGTCAAGAACTTCTAAATCTGTTTAAATTTGACCTGTTTTTCTCAATTATTAGCAAAATATGGCTACAAAACTGAAATTTCAATGATTTTAATCGAGTTCTCGACGTTTTTATAGAAAACTGCTGAGAAAAATTGAATATTAGTGAAGAATTTGATTTGATCTCGTCAACAACTTCTAAATCAGTTTAAATTTGACCTGTTTTTCTCAATTATTAGCAAAATATGGCCACAAACCTGAAATTTCAGTGATTTTTTACGAGTTTTCGACGTTTTTTGGGTTAACTTCTCCGAAATATTAAAATATCTAGTAAATTTGGATAGATCATGTCAAAAACATTAAAAGGAGTAGAAAATCGACCTGTTTTTCTAAATTTTTAGCAAAATATGGCCACAAACATGAAATTTCAATGATTATTTTCGAGTTCTTGACGATTTATGGGTTAAATGCTGAGGAAAATTGAATATTTCTTCTTAATTTGAATAGAACTCGTTAAAAACTCAAAAATGAATGAAAACATTTTGATCATATTTTAGAAAAGTATGGCCAAAAAACATGAAATTTCACTGATTTTGATATTGAAATTTTGACGTTTTCTGGGTTAACTGCTATAAAAAAAAGGATTTTTGAGAGGAATTTGTTGGATATCGTCGAGAACTTTAAAAAGAGTACAGAAATGACTAGTTTTGCAGAATTTTTAGCAAAATATGCCAAAAACATGAAATTTCACCGATTTTATTTTCGGGTTTTCGACGTTTCCTGAGTTAACTGCTTGTAAAAGTTAAAAAATGTGTATAATTTGGATAGATCTCGTCAATGACAATAAATTGAGTCCAAACTTGTCATGTTTTTCTCAATTTTAAGAAAGATATGGCCAAAAACATGAAATTAAATCGATTTTTTTGGAGTTTTCGACGTTTGTTGGGTTAAGTGCAACGAAAAATTGTAAATATCGAATAAATTTCGTTAGATCTCGTCATTAAAATAAAAATGAGTCCCAAATTGACAATTTTGCTCACTTTTTCAGCAAAATAAGGCCAAAAATCTGAAATTTCAGTAATTTTTTTCGAGTTTTTGACGTTTTTTGGGTTAACTACTCCGAAAAATTAAAAATTTCTGGTAAATTTGGATAGATCTCGTGAAGAACATTAAAATTAGTGCATGCTTGACCTTATTTTCTCGATGTTTAGCAATATATGGCACAAACATGTAATTTCAATGATTTTTATTATCAATTTCTCGACGTTTATATGGATATCTGCTAAGAAAAATTGAATATTTGTGAAGAATTTGGTAAGAGCTCGTCAATAAAATGAAAATGAGTACAACTTTGACCTGTTCTTCCTAATATTTAGCAAAATATGGCCAGATCCTAAAATTTCATCTATTTCCTTTTTTCGAGTTTTCGACGTTTCTTGAGTTAACTGCTTCAAAAAATTGAATACATCTATATAATTTAGATAGATCTCGTCAGAAACATTAAGATGAGTACAAAAAATTACCTGTTTCAGTCAATTATTAGCAAAATATGGCCACAAAACTGAAATTTCAATGATTTTATTCGAGTTCTCGACGTTTTTATGGATAACTGCTGAGAAAAATTGAATATTAGTGAAGAATTTGATTTGATCTCGTCAACAACTTCTAAATCAGTTTAAATTTGACCTGTTTTTCTCAATTATTAGCAAGATATGGGGAAAAAACTGAAATTTCAATGGATTTATTCGAATTCTCGACGTTTTTATGGATAACTGCTGAGAAATATTGAATATTAGTAAAGAATTTGATTTGCTCTTGTCAACAACTTCTAAATCAGTTCAAATTTGACCTTTTTTCTCAATTATTAGCAAAATATGGCCACAAACCTGAAATTTCAGTGATTTTTTTCGAGTTTTCGACGTTTTTTGGGTTAACTTCTCCGAAATATTAAAAATATCTAGTAAATTTGGATAGATCATGTCGAAAACATTAAAAGAGTCCAAACTCGAACTGTTTTTCTAAATTTTTAGCAAAATATGGCCACAAACCTGAAATTTCAGTGATTTTTTACGAGTTTTCGACGTTTTTTGGGTTAACTTCTCCGAAATATTAAAATATCTAGTAAATTTGGATAGATCATGTCAAAAACATTAAAAGGAGTAGAAAATCGACCTGTTTTTCTAAATTTTTAGCAAAATATGGCCACAAACATGAAATTTCAATGATTATTTTCGAGTTCTTGACGATATATGGGTTAACTGCTGAAGAAAATTGAATATTTCTTCTTAATTTGAATAGAACTCGTTAAAAACTCTTAAATGAATGAAAACATTTTGATCATATTTTAGCAAAATATACCAAAAACATGAAATTTCACCGATTATATTTTCGGGTTTTCGACGTTTCCTGTGTTAACTGCTTGTAAAAGTTAAAAAATGTGTATAATTTGGATAGATCTCGTCAATGACATTAAATTGAGTTCAAATTTGTCATGTTTTTCTCAATTTTAAGAAAGATATGGCCTAAAACATGAAATTAAATCGATTGTTTTTCGAGTTTTTGACGTTTTTTGGGTTAACTGCTATATAAATTTGGAAATATCTAGAAAATTTTAATAGATATCGTCAAGACTATTAAAATGAGTCCAAACTTGACCTGTTTTTCTCAATTTTAAGCATGATATGGCCAAAAACATGAAATTAAATTGATTTTTTTCGAGTTTTTGACGTTTTTTGGGTTAACTGCTGAAGAAAATGAATATTTGATAAGAATTTTGTTAGATATTGTCGATAAATTTAAAAAGAGTGCAGAAATGACTAGTTTTGCAGAATTTCAGCAAAATATGGCCAAAAACCCTAATTTTCAGCGATTCTTTCGAGTTTTCGACGTTTTTTGAAATGACTGCTTCAAATAATTGAATATATCTATATAATTTGGATAGATCTCTTCAATAACATTAAATTGAGTCCAAACATGATCCGTTTTTCTCAATTTTTATTAAAATATAACCAAAAAACTGAAATTTCATAGATTTTTTTTCGAAATTTTGACGTTTATTGGGTTAACTGCTATAAAAAATTGAATATGTCTAGTAAATTTTGATAGATATCGTCAATACTATTAAAATGAGTCCATACTTGACCTGTTTTTTTTTATTTTTAGCAAAATATGGCCAAAATCCTGAAATTTCATCAATTTCTTTTTTCAAGTTTTTCATGTTTCTTGATTTAACTGCTCCAAAAAATTGAATACATCTATATAATTTAGATAGAGCTCGTCAGAAACATTAAGATGAGTACAAAAAATTACTTGTTTCGCTCAAATATTAGCAAAATATGGCCACAAAACTGAAATTTCCATGGTTTTTTTCGAGTTCTCGACGTTTTTATTGATAACTGTTGAAAAATTTGACTATTAGTTACAAGGTTTTGTTAATTCTTGTCACGAACTTTAAAATAAGTTGAAACTTACATGTTTATCTGAATTATTTGCAAAGTATGGCCACAAACCTGAAGTTTCAGTGATTGTTTTCGTGTTTTTGACGTATTTTGCCATAACTGCTGTGAAATATTGAATATTAGTGAAGAATTTGATTTGATCTCGTCAACAACTTCTAAATCTGTTAAAATTTGACCTGTTTTTCTCAATTGTTAGTAAAATATGGCCACAAATCTGAAATTTCAGTGATTTTTTACGAGTTTTCGACGTTTTTTGGGTTAACTTCTCCGAAATATTAAAATATCTAGTAAATTTGGATAGATCATGTCAAAAACATTAAAAGGAGTAGAAAATCGACCTGTTTTTCTAAACGTTTAGCAAACTATGGCCACAAACATGAAATTTCAATGATTATTTTCGAGTTCTTGATGATTTATGGGTTAACTGCTGAGGAAAATTGAATATTTCTTCTTAATTTGAGTAGAACTCGTTTAAAACTCTAAAATGAATGAAAACATTTTGCTCATTTTTTAGAAAAATATGGCCAAAAAACATTAAATTTCACTGATTTTGTTATTGAAATTTTGACGTTTTCTTGGTTAACTGCTATAAAAAAAAGGATTTTTGTGAGAAATTTGTTAGATATCATCGAGAACTTTAAAAAGAGTACAGAAATGACTAGTTTTGCAGAATTTTTAGCAAAATATGCCAAAAACATGAAATTTCACCGATTTTATTTTCGGATAATTTCGACGTTTCCTGTGTTAACTGCTTGTAAAAGTTAAAAAATGTGTATAATTTGGATAGATCTCGTCAATGACATTAAATTGAGTTCAAATTTGTCATGTTTTTCTCAATTTTAAGAAAGATATGGCCTAAAACATGAAATTAAATCGATTGTTTTTCGAGATTTTGACGTTTTTTGTGTTAACTGCTATATAAATTTGGTAATATCTAGTAAATTTTAATAGTTATCGTCAAGACTATGAAAATGAGTCCAAACTTGACCTGTTTTTCTCAATTTTAAGCATGATATGGCCAAAAACATGAAATTAAATTGATTTTTTTCGAGTTTTTGACGTTTTTTGGGTTAACTGCTGAAAAAAATGAATATTAGAGAAAAACTTTGTTAGATCTCGTCACGAACTTTAAAAAGAGTTTAAAATTGACCTGTTTTTCTGAATAATTAGCAAAATATGGCCACTAACCTGAAATTTTTGTGCTTTTTTTCAAGTTTTTGACGTTTTTTGGGATAACTGCTGAGACAAATTGAATATATGTGAAGAATTTGGTTAGAACTTGTGAGAAAGTTTAAAATGAGTACAAATATGACTAGTTTCGCTGATTTTTTTTACCAAAATATGGCCCAAAACCTGAAATTTCATCGATTTTTTTTTCGAGTTTTTGACGTTTTTGGGGAATGTGCTATGAATAAATGAAAATATCTAATAACTTTGGTAGGACCTCATCAATTTAACTGAAATTAGTACAAAATTTCCTAATTTTCTCAATTTTTAGCAAAATATTGCAAAAAACATGAAATTTGAGCGATTTGTTTCTAGTTTTCTAATATTTTTGGGATAACTGCTGAGAAAAATTGAATATTAGTGAATTTTTGGTTAGGTCTCGTCATAAACTTTAAATTGTGTACAAACATGGCTAGTTTTGCTGAATATTTAGCAAAATATGACCAAAAATCTGAAATTTCATTGATTTTTTATATCGAATTTTCGACATTTTTGGGTTAAGTGCAACGAAAAATTGTAAATATCGATTAAATTTGGTTAGATCTCGTTATTTAAATAAAAATGAGTCCCAACTTGACTATTTTGCTCACTGTTTTAGCAAAATAAGGCCAAAAACTTGAAATTTCACTGTTTTTTTTCGAGTTTTTGACGTTTTTTGGGTTAACTACTCCGAAAAATTAAAAATTTCTGATAAATTTGGATAGACCTCGTGAAGAACATTTAAATTAGTGCATACTTGACCTGATTTTCTCGATGTTTAGCAATTTATGGCACAAACATGTAATTTCAATAATTTTTTTAAATCAATTTCTCGACGAATATATGGATATCTGCTAAGAAAAATTGAATATTTGTGAAGAATTTGGTAAGAACTCGTCAATAAAATTAAAATGAGTACAAACTTGACCTGTTATTCCTAATATTTAGCAAAATATGGCCAGATCCTAAAATTTCATCTATTTCCTTTTTTCGAGTTTTCGACGTTTCTTGAGTTAAGTGCTTCAAAAAATCGAATACATCTACATAATTTAGAAAGATCTTGTCAGAAACATTAAGATGAGAACAAAAAATTACCTGTTTCACTCAATTATTAGCAAAATATGGCCATAAACAGAAATTTAAATGATTTTATTCGAGTTCTCGACGTTTTTATGGATAACTGCTGAGAAAAAATGAATATTAGTGAAGAATTTGATTTGATCTCGTCAACAACTTCTAAATCAGTTTAAATTTGACCTGTTTTTCTCAATTATTAGCAAGATATGGCGAAAAAACTGAAATTTCAATGGATTTATTCGAATTCTCGACGTTTTTATGGATAACTGCTGAGAAATATTGAATATTAGTGAAGAATTTGATTTGCTCTTGTCAACAACTTCTAAATCAGTTCAAATTTGACCTTTTTTCTCAATTATTAGCAAAATATGGCCACAAACCTGAAATTTCAGTGATTTTTTTCGAGTTTTCGACGTTTTTTGGGTTAACTTCTCCGAAATATTAAAAATATCTAGTAAATTTGGATAGATCATGTCGAAAACATTAAAAGGAGTCCAAACTCGAACTGTTTTTCTAAATTTTTAGCAAAATATGGCCACAAACATGAAATTTCAATGATTATTTTCGAGTTCTTGACGATTTATGGGTTAACTGCTGAGGAAAATTGAATATTTCTTCTTAATTTGAATAGAACTCGTTAAAAACTCTAAAATGAATGAAAACATTTTGATCATATTTTAGAAAAGTATGGCCAAAAAACATGAAATTTCAATGATTTTGTTATTGAAATTTTGACGTTTTCTGGGTTAACTGCTATAAAAAAAAGGATTTTTGTGAGGAATTTGTTGGATATCGTCGAGAAGTTTAAAAAGAGTACAGAAATGACTAGTTTTGCAGAATTTTTAGCCAAATATGCCAAAAACATGAAATTTCACCGATTTTATTTTCGGATAATTTCGACGTTTCCTGTGTTAACTGCTTGTAAAAGTTAAAAAATGTGTATAATTTGGATAGATCTCGTCAATGACATTAAATTGAGTTCAAATTTGTCATGTTTTTCTCAATTTTAAGAAAGATATGGCCTAAAACATGAAATTAAATCGATTGTTTTTCGAGATTTTGACGTTTTTTGGGTTAACTGCTATATAAATTTGGTAATATCTAGTAAATTTTAATAGTTATCGTCAAGACTATGAAAATGAGTCCAAACTTGACCTGTTTTTCTCAATTTTAAGCATGATATGGCCAAAAACATGAAATTAAATTGATTTTTTTCGAGTTTTTGACGTTTTTTGGGTTAACTGCTGAAAAAAATGAATATTTGATAAGAATTTGGTTAGATATCGTCGATAAATTTAAAAAGAGTGCAGAAATGACAAGTTTTGCAGAATTTCAGCAAAATATGGCCAAAAACCCTAATTTTCAGCGATTCTTTCGAGTTTTCGACATTTTTTGAAATGACTGCTTCAAATAATTGAATATATCTATATATTTTGGATAGATCTCTTCAATAACATTAAATTCAGTCCAAACATGATCCGTTTTTCTCAATTTTTATTAAAATATAGCGAAAAAACTGAAATTTCATAGATTCTTTTTCTAAATTTTGTCGTTTATTGGGTTAACTGTTATAAAAAATTGAATATGTCTAGTAAATTTTGATAGATATCGTCAATACTATTAAAATGAGTCCAAACTTGACCTGTTTTTTTTAATTTTTAGCAAAATATGGCCAAAATCCTGAAATTTCATCAATTTCTTTTTTCAAGTTTTTCATGTTTCTTGAGTTAACTGCTCCAAAAAATTGAATACATCTATATAATTTAGATAGAGCTCGTCAGAAACATTAAGATGAGTACAAAAAATTACTTTTTTTGCTCAATTATTAGCAAAATATAGCCAAAAAACTGAAATTTCCATGGTTTTTTTCGTGTTCTCGACGTTTTTATTGATAACTGATGAAAAACTTGAATATTAGTGACAAGGTTTTGTTAGTTCTTGTCACGAACTTTAAAATAAGATGAAACTTACATGTTTATCTGAATTATTTGCAAAGTATGGCCACAAACCTGAAGTTTCAGTGATTGTTTTCGTGTTTTTTACGTATTTTGCGATAACTGCTGAGAAATATTGAATATTAGTGAAGAATTTGATTTGATCTCGTCAACAACTTCTAAATCAGTTCAAATTTGAACTGTTTTTCTCAATTGTTAGTAAAATATGGCCACAAATCTGAAATTTCAGTGATTTTTTACGAGTTTTCGACGTTTTTTGGGTTAACTTCTCCGAAATATTAAAAATATCTAGTAAATTTGGATAGATCATGTCAAAAACATTAAAAGGAGTAGAAAATCGACCTGTTTTTCTAAACGTTTAGCAAACTATGGCCACAAACATGAAATTTCAATGATTATTTTCGAGTTCTTGATGATTTATGGGTTAACTGCTGAGGAAAATTGAATATTTCTTCTTAATTTGAGTAGAACTCGTTTAAAACTCTAAAATGAATGAAAACATTTTGCTCATTTTTTAGAAAAATATGGCCAAAAAACATTAAATTTCACTGATTTTGTTATTGAAATTTTGACGTTTTCTTGGTTAACTGCTATAAAAAAAGGATTTTTGTGAGAAATTTGTTAGATATCATCGAGAACTTTAAAAAGAGTACAGAAATGACTAGTTTTGCAGAATTTTTAGCAAAATATGCCAAAAACATGAAATTTCACCGATTTTATTTTCGGATAATTTCGACGTTTCCTGTGTTAACTGCTTGTAAAAGTTAAAAAATGTGTATAATTTGGATAGATCTCGTCAATGACATTAAATTGAGTTCATATTTGTCATGTTTTTCTCAATTTTAAGAAAGATATGGCCTAAAACATGAAATTAAATCGATTGTTTTTCGAGATTTTGACGTTTTTTGTGTTAACTGCTATATAAATTTGGTAATATCTAGTAAATTTTAATAATTATCGTCAAGACTATGAAAATGAGTCCAAACTTGACCTGTTTTCTCAATTTTAAGCATGATATGGCGAAAAACATGAAATTAAATTGATTTTTTTCGAGTTTTTGACGTTTTTTGGGTTAACTGCTGAAAAAAATGAATATTTGATAAGAATTTGGTTAGATATCGTCGATAAAATAAATAGAGTGCAGAAATGACTAGTTTTGCAGAATTGCTAGCAAAATATGGCCAAAAACCCTAAAGTTCAGCGATTTTTTCGAGTTTTCGACGTTTTTTGAAATGACTGCTTCAAATAATTGAATATATCTATATAATTTGGATAGATCTTGTCAATAACATTAAATTGAGTCCAAACATGATCCGTTTTTTTTTTCAATTTTTATTAAAATATAACCAAAAAACTGAAATTTCATAGATTTTTTTCGAAATTTTGACGTTTATTGGGTTAACTGCTATAAAAAATTGAATATGTCTAGTAAATTTTGATAGATATCGTCATTACTATAAAAATGAGTCCAAACTTGACCTGTTTTTTTAAATTTTTAGCAAAATATGCCAAAATCCTGAAATTTCATCAATTTCTTTCTTCAAGTTTTTCATGTTTCTTGAGTTAACTGCTCCAAAAAATTGAATACATCTATATAATTTAGATAGATCTCGTCAAAAACATTAAGATGAGTACAAAAAATTACTTGTTTCACTCAATTATTAGCAAAATATGGCCACAAAACTGAAAAATCCATGATTTTTTCGAGTTCTCGACGTTTTTATTGATAACTGTTGAAAAAAGTAGAATATTAGTGACAAGGTTTTGTTAGATCTTGTCACGAACTTTAAAATAAGTTGAAACTTACATGTTTATCTGAATTATTTGCAAAATATGGCCACAAACCTGAAGTTTCAGTGATTTTTTTTCGAGTTTTTGACGTATTTTGCGATAACTGCTGAAAAAAATTGAATATTTGTGAAGAATTTGATTATTTCTTGTCATAAAGTTTAAAATGAGTAAGTACATGACTAGTTTAGCTGATTTTTTAGTAAAATATGTCCAAAAACCTGATAATTCAGCGATTTTTTTTATAGTTTTCGACGTTTTATGGGTTAACTGCTATGAAAACTTGAAAATATCTAGTTAATTTTGATAGATATCGTCATAAAACATTAAAAAGAGTCCAAAATTGTCATGTTTTTCTCATTTTAAAGCAAGATATTGCAGAAAACCTGAAATTAAATCGATATTTTTTTTAGGTTTTGGACGTTTCTTGAACATACTGCTTAAAAAAATGAACATATCTAAATAATTTGGATAGATCTCGTGAATAAAATTAAGATGAGCACAAACTTGACCTTTTTTTCTCAAATTTTAGCTAAATATGGCCACACTACTGAAATTTTTGTGCTTTTTTTCAATTTTTTGACGTTTTTTGGGATAACTGTTCAGACAAATTGAATATATGTGAAGAATTTGGTTAGAACTTGTGAGAAAGTTTAAAATGAGTACAAATATGACTAGTTTCGCTGATTTTTTTACCAAAATATGGCCCAAAACCTGAAATTTCATCGATTTTTTTTATCGAGTTTTTGACGTTTTTTTGGGAATGTGCTATGAATAAATGAAAATATCGTATAACTTTGGTAGGATCTCGTCAATTTAATTGAAATGAGTACAAACTTTACTATTTTTCTCAATTTTGAGCAAAATATTGCAAAAAACATGAAATTTGAGCGATTTGTTTCTAGTTTTCTAATATTTTTGGGATAACTGCTGAGAAAAATTGAATATTAGTGAATAATTTGGTTAGGTCTCGTCATAAACTTTAAATTGTTCACAAATATGACTAGTTTTGCTGAATATTTAGCAAAATATGAACAAAAATCTGAAATTTCATTGATTTTTTATTTCGAATTTTCGACGTTTTTTGGGTTAAGTGCAACGAAAAATTGTAAATATCGATTAAATTTGGTTAGATCTCGTCATTAAAATAAAAATGAGTCCCAACTTGACAATTTTGCTCACTTTTTCAGCAAAATAAGGCCAAAAACATGAAATTTCACTGATTTTTTTCGAGTTTTTGACGTTTTTTGGGTTAACTACTCCGAAAAATAAAAAATTTCTGGTAAATTTGGATAGATCTTGTGGAGAACATTAAAATTAGTGCATACTTGACCTGAATTTCTCGATGTTTAGTAATATATGGCACAAACATGTAATTTCAATGATTTTTTTTAATCGATTTCTCGACGTTTATATGGATATCTGCTAAGAAAAATTGAATATTTGTGAAGAATTTCGTAAAAACTCGTCAATAAAATTAAAATGAGTACAAACTTGACCTGTTATTCCTAATATTTAGTAAAATATGGCAAGATCCTGAAATTTCATCTATTTCCTTTTTTCGAGTGTACGACGTTTCTTGAGTTAACTGCTTCAAAAAATTGAATACATATATATAATTTAGATAGATCTCGTCTGAAACATTAAGATGAGTACAAAAAATTACCTGTTCCACTCAATTATTAGCAAAATATTGCCACAAAACTGAAATTTCAATGATTTTATTCGAGTTCTCGACGTTTTTATGGATAACTGCTGAGAAAAATTGAATATTAGTGAAGGATTAAATTTGATCTCGTCAAGAACTTCTAAATCAGTTTAAATTTGACCTGTTTTTCTCAATTATTAGCAAAATATGGCCACAAACCTGAAATTTCAGTGATTTTTTTCGAGTTCTTGACGATTTATGGATTAACTGCTGAGGTAAATTGAATATTTCTTCTTAATTTGAATAGAACTCGTTAAAAACTTTAAAATGAATGAAAACATTTTGCTCATTTTTTAGAAAAATATAACCAAAAAACATGAAATTTCACTGATTTTGTTGTTGAAATTTTGACGTTTTCTGGGTTAACTGCTGAAAAAAAAAGAATATTTGTTAGGAATTTGGTTAGATTCCGTCGAGAATTTTAAAAAGAGTACAGAAATGACTAGTTTTGCAGAATTGTTAGCAAAATATACCAAAAGCATGAAATTTCACCGATTTTATTTTCGGGTTTTCGACGTTTCTTGAGTTAACTGCTTGTAAAAGTTAAAAAAATGTGTATAATATGGATAGATCTCGTCAATGACATTAAATTGAGTCCAAACTTGACATGTTTTTCTCAATTTTAAGCAAGATATGGCCAAAAACATGAACTTAAATCGATTTTTTTCGAGTTTTTGACGTTTTATGGGTTAACTGCTGAAAAAAAATGAATATTTATGAGAAATTTGGTTAGATATCGTTGATAAATTTAATTCTACCTACGACCAGTCGTTCGGTCTCGAATTTGAGGCCTTGGTGCTGCCTCGTCTGACAAATCAACTTCCTGCGAAGGAGATAGTCGAGATAGTCGACCTGTCTTCTTTCTCCGGTCTGCAGTTGGCTGATCCACAATTTCATCAGCCGCAGACAATCGACCTCATCCTGAGTGCTGACGTTTATGGTCAAGTTCTTCGTCAAGGGCTGTAACGATTCCCTCAACGCAAAATCATCGCCCAGAACACTACTCTTGGATGGGTCATAGAGGGGCCATGTGAATCGAGTGGGTCACGGCGGGCGGAGTCTTCCTCGAGTGAATCCCTGGTTTCGTTGCATTGTTCCGCTGCCCAGGATCTTGAAGATTCTCTTCAGCGCT
Organism: Sympetrum striolatum; assembly: GCA_947579665.1. Taxonomy (NCBI): domain Eukaryota; kingdom Metazoa; phylum Arthropoda; class Insecta; order Odonata; family Libellulidae; genus Sympetrum; species Sympetrum striolatum. The sequence goes on along the minus strand of CANPUZ010000135.1, from coordinate 145,877 downwards.
TCTGGGAAATAGAGGAAATTCCTCCTTCCGCCAAGACATTGCGCCCAGAAGAGGAACAATGTATGCTGCACTTTTAAGATACTCACTCTCGTGAACCGGACGGAAGGTACATCGTTCGCCTTCCGATTTCATCGGAGTTTCCTGATTCTGTGGAGGAGACACGTCGGATAGCGCTTAGGTCTCTTGCATCAACTGAGCGACGATTCATACGGGAGCCGGAGCTTGCACCTCTATATCGTGACTTCATGAGGATATACGAAGAACTTGGACACATGGAAAGGGTCCCTAGTGTCGACTCTCAAGTCAAGCGGGCGTGGTACTTACCTCACCATGCTGTCATCCATCCTTCATTATTGAAACACCGAGTTGTATTCGACGCATCACGACGCACCTCTCAGCAGCACTCTTTGAATGCCTTCCTTCTCCCTGGTCCTCCTTTACAAAATGACCTTGCGCTAGTACTCACCAAGTGGCGAGGTCACTGTTTTGTATTCACCGCCGATATTGTGAAGATGTTTCGGCAAATTTTAGTGCATCCAGCTGATCAGGATCTTCAAAGAATAGTCTGGAGGCCGCATCCAGATACGCCAGCAGTCGATTATCGACTCAGCACTGTGACTTACGGTACTTCCTGCGCACCGTTCTTAGAAATGCAGTCCCTTCGGCAACTCATTGAAGATGAGGGGCATCACTTCCCTCTTGGAGCTGCCTGCCTCCACAAGGATGCCTATATAGACGATATCTTCTCCGGAGCCGATGAACTCTTCTCAGCTTTGAGGATCAAAAGCCAACTATTGAAATTGCTTGCCTGTGCCGGATTTCAACTAGATAAATGGGCCGTTAATCATCCTGCTCTGCTTTGTGAGTCATCCTCTCAGAATCGAGATATCGAGCAGGCGAAACCCATCGACTCCAAAGAGTCCGTCAAAACTCTCGGGCTTATGTGGAACCAAGCAGCTGATCTTTTTAGATTCAACTTTCAGGTCCAAGACGCTACCAAAATGGTCCTCACGAAAAGAACGGTACTCTCCAACATAGCACGGCTCTTCGATCCACTAGGCTGGGTAGCCCCTGTCTCCATTGTGGCAAAAATTCTTATGCAAGATGTGTGGATCTTAAAGACCGATTGGGATACGCCTCTACCTACAGATATTGTGGAACGATGGACGACCTACTGCAATGCATTGTCTGAACTATCGGAGCTTAAAATTGATCGCTGGCTGGGAGTAACACCATCGTCACGATGTGAACTGCATGGATTCGCTGATGCACCAGAGAGAGCCTACGCGGCGGTAGTTTATATCCGTGTCCTTAATGACGTGAAACAATGCCGGGTGTCACTACTTGCAGCCAAGTCCAAGGTGGCCCGGGTTAAAACAATCTCGATTCGCAGGTTAGAACTATGTGGAGCTGCTCTCCTCGTCCGCTTAATCAACTACCTGCGTAGAATTGACACGCTATCATCACTACCAGTTTTCGCCTGGTCGGATAGTCAGGTGACTCTCGCTTGGCTACGAAAACATCCCTGCCCCTGAAAACCTTCGTAGCCAATAGGGTCTCATATATACAGACAGAGCTGCCCTCCGCTGTTTGGCGTCATGTACCGTCTCCTCAAAATCCAGCGGACCTCCCAAGCAGGGGCTTGGATCCAGTTTCTCTTCAGAGATCATCGTTATAGTGGAGAGGACCGGAGTGGCTTTCATCCTCGTTGGAAAACTGTCCACAACAACCAGATGCCTTGCCCACTCCCCAAGTACTCACTCTGCAGAGGATGGAAGAGGAAAATATTTTTCTCCAAAGGTTTTCCACTCTGTCTAGGCTAATCAGAGTGCTGGCATACTGCCTAAGGTTTATATCCCGATGCAGGCGTCTACAGCCTGAGGCGACTACTTTCCTCAGTACATAGGAACTCGCTGCCGCACGCTGCAAGGCCATCCAGTTGACGCAGTCATGGGCCTTCGGAGCAGAATTAAAATTATTAGGTTCAGGCAAACCGTTGTCCCGTCGTAACCCGTTGCAACGTCTGAATCCCTTCCTTGACGAAGAAGGTATTTTGCGTGTAGGAGGACGCCTGAAACACTCCTTCCTTTCATTATCTGCCAAGCACCCGCCAATCTTGCCCATAAAATCCCACCTGAGCCAACTTATGATTGAATCTGCTCACATTTCCTCACTCCATGGTGGACCTACCCTTATACTCAACGTTCTACGGAACAAGGTTTGGATATTGGGCGATGTGTCACCAGTCAAAAAATTAACTCGGCAGTGAGTAAGATGTCATCGAGCAAAACCGCGCTTTGGAGCTCAACTGATGGGTGATCTTCCTGCATCGAAAACAACACCAGCGCGCCCTTTTAGTGTAGCTGGTCTCGACTATGCCGGGCCGTTCTATTTACGTACCACAAAAGGCAGAGGACATCGCTCGTACAAGGGCTATGTGGTATTGTTCGTATGCTTTTTCACACGAGCAGTACATCTTGAAGCTGTCAGCGATCTCACCACTCAATCGTTCCTGGCAGCTTACCGGCGCTTCGTTGGTCGTCGAGGAGTGTGCAATACCCTGTACAGCGATAACGCGACGACCTTCCAAGGGGCTTTCAAGGAGCTACGCAAGATGTTTGGTGCTGCTTCTGCATTCTACGCGGAAGTTGCATCATCTCTGGCAAACGATGGAACCCATTGGTCCTTTATACAACTTGGTTCACCTCATTTCGGAGGCCTCTGGGAGGCTGGTGTAAAGTCGACCAAACATCATCTGCGTAGAGTAGTTGGTGAACACACTCTATCCTTTGAGGAATTCACTACTCTTCTTATTCAGATTGAGGCCTGCCTCAATTCTCGACCTCTCTGCCCTCTTACCTCTGACCCTGATGACCTGAATGCCCTGACTCCTGCGCACTTTTTAATCGGGGAAAATTTATTAACAATTCCAGAACCCGAGTGTCCTAATGATAATAAGTTATCTAGGTGGCAGCTGGTGCAGCGGATGCGGCTGAACTACTGGAGAAGATGGTCCAAAGAATATCTGCACCACCTTCAACAGCGGAGTCGGTGGCGTGATCCAAGGAAAAATTTTGAAGTAGGACAGCTGGAGATCGTCCGTGACGAGCGCTACCCGCCTTTTAAGTGGCCTTTGGGCCGCATCACCAAAGTGCACCCTGGACCTGACGGGCACGTTCGAGTCGTTACCGTCAAGATGACGAATACGGAGCTACAGAGGCCAATAGTGCGACTCAGCCCATTGCCGATGCCGAATGCAGCTGCCTGATACCCGGAGCCTCAGACATATTTCGTCCTCCGGACGAGGCGGGCGGGATGTCAAGGCGAATTTTGTCTTCCCGCGTGATGGCGGGCAAGGCTGCCCGCCGGGAGTTCACCTAGCGCGGACCTCATTTCTTTTGTTTTAATTTTTCCTGTTTTTTACCTGGCCACGAGGCAACCAGTCTCGAGCCAGAGCACCGCAAAGTCGCCACTTGTAACCTGTTAAGAAATAAAGCTTTTCATCTGTACAGTTATATATAGGGGATCAAAATTCTAACCATGTTCCACAAGTGCCACTGTCCTGAAATTTTTACGACGTATTGGCCATAACGTGTATCCTCCAGAAAAACGCCAACATTGAACCTCAGTGTCATGGGTTCGATTCCTGAAAGCCCCAAAGTCGCGATTTTCTCCGTAAGAATACATGGTGGGGATTTTCAAACATTTTTTGTGGCACTTCCCGGAAAAGTAGAGAGTTGAAATTCGAGGGATCGCTAGAAGCCGTGCATATCCAACGAAAATAAGAAAGACATTTTCGAATATTGTCCATGGTTCGATGCTAGGTCGGGCCAAAAATCGGCCGTTTAAAATGCATTGTAACGATATTTAAGATTTTTTTAACCCTTCCCGATGACATGGGAACTTGAAATTCGACATAGGGGTAGATATCATAAATATAGTTCATAATCAAATTTTTAATATTCCCTGATGGTCCTTGGTTCGATCCCAGAGGGCTACTTGCACTCCTCAATGCATTTCTTATGGAGATAGCGGAAACAAGGTTTAGGTACTTCCCGGCATGATATCGACTTCAAACTTTGCATAAAATAAGATCAAGATCTTACAAATTAAACTGTGCATTCACAGCTACCAATAGATCCTGGGTTCGACACCAGGCGTCTCTACAATCAGCAACTGATCCGATTTTTAAGAATTATTTTGAACCCCTTCCCTATAATATTAAAACTTGAAATTCGGTATATATATAGAGCTCTAAGATACATCTCGAAAAAATGTTTTAGATTTCCTAGATCGTCCTTGGTTCGAATCCAGAGAACCATATACATTCGTGAAAAGTAGAACGTCATTTAAGGTAGTTGCAGCCAATATTTCTGCTTGAAATTTCACATCTAGTTAGAGATGGTGATCTTCTATTTTGCTACGTAGTAAGTTCACCAGGAAGACCCGGGTTCGATGCCAGACAATTAAATTGAAGCGAATTTTAAGGATGTTTCAATCCTTTTTTTTTCTTTTGAAGACCGTCCCGATGTAATGCCGATAGGAAATTAGTGTTGTCGATCTGCTTGCAGTATGCAAGCAACATTTTACTCGTATATAATAGATATATATATAGAGAGAGGATACAAATTCACAGGCTAAACCACAAGCGCCATTGACATGAAATTTTTACGACGTATTGGCCATTACGTGTAACCGCCAGAAAAAAGAGATTTTGAACCTCAGTGTCATGGGTTCGATTCCAGTGGGCCCCAAAGTCCAGATTTTTCCCGTTTAAATGCATTTCTTTGATTTTCGGTAATTAAAAAAATATACTTTCCGGATAGGTAGAAAATCAGACCTCAAGGAGCCTATATATATGGTCATGATCTATCGAAAACATAAATGAGTTACGGAAAATATCCTGGGTTCGATACTAGGTCGAGGCAAAAATCGGCCGTTTAGAATGCATTGTGGCGATTTTTAAGATTTTTTTTGGACCCCTTCCCGATGGCATGGAAACTTGAAATTCGGCATGGAGTTGGAGATCATAAATATATATCATAATCTAATTTTACATATTCACTGATGGTCTTTGGTTCGATCCCAGAGAGCCATTTACATTCCTCAATGCATTTCTTATGGAGATAACAGAAAGAGGTTTTAGTTACTTCCCGGCGTGATATCGACTTCAAACTTTGTATGAAACAAGATGAAGTCCTAATAAGTCATACTGAGCAGTCACAACTACCAATATTTCCTGGGTTCGACACCAGGCGTCACTGCAATCAGTAAATTATCCGATTTTTAAGAATTAATTTAAACCACTTCCCAATAATATTAAAACATGAAATTAAGTATATAGAGAGAGAACATAGATACATTTCAAAAACATGCTTTAGATTTCCTAGATCGTCCTTGATTCGAATCCAGAGAGCCATTTACATTATTGAAAAGTAGGACGTCGTTTGAGGCAGTTAGAGCCAATATTTCTGCTTAAATTTTCGCACATAGTTATAGATGGTGATCTTCTGTTGTGCTGCATAGTAAATTTACCAGAAAGACCGGGGTTCGATGCCAGATGATTAAAATGCAGCAAATTTTCAGAATATTTTCACTCCTTTTTTTTGTTGAGGACCGTCCCGACATGATGCCGATATGAAATTAGTGTTGTCGATCTGCTTGCAGTATGCAAGCTACATTTTACTCGTATAAAGATGCTTCTCCGGATTCATTCATATAGATAGATAGGATACAAATTCACAGGCTAAACCACAAGCGTGATTAAGTTGAAATTTTTACGACGTATTGGCCATTACGTTTAACCACCAGAAAAATTGCAATTTTGATCCTCAGTGTCATGAGTTCGATTCCAGAGGGTCCTAAAGTCTCGATTTTTTCCATTTAAATGCATTGCTATGATTTTCGGGAATTAAAAAAAAATACTTTCCGGATAGGTAGAGAATTAAAACTCAACGAGCCTATATATATGGTCATGATATATCGAAAATAGTAATGACGTGTAAGGAAAATATCCTGGGTTCGATGCTAGGGTGATGCAAAAATCTGTCATTTAAAATACATTTAGGTTATTTTTCGTTACTTTTTTTGATGTCCTAATAGAAATGATAAGAAGTTCTTGCCTTTATGTAAGATATATATTAAGACTAAGATTTAGAAAAAATTTAGATAAGACCGTACTGCTCCTGGGTTCGATGCCGGGGCACATTAAAATTTCTCTCATAAGGAATATATGGGAAAAGTAGGTCGTTAATTTAAGGCAGTTGCAGCAAATATTTCAGCTTGAGTTTTTACACATAGTTAGAGATTGTGAACTGCTGTTGTGCTGCATAGTAAGTATTACCAGGAAGACCCGGGTTCGATGCCGGACGGAGAAATTTCAGCAAATATTAAGAATATTAACAATAATTTTTTTTCTTTTGAGAACCATCTCGATATGATGCCGATATGAAATTAGTGTTGTCGAATGCTTGCAGTATGCAAGCTACATTTCACTCGTATGATCTTTTATATATAGATGCTTCTCCGGATTCATTCATATACATAAATAGATCGATAGGATACAAATTGACAGCCTAAACCACAAGCGTGATAGAATTGAAATTTTTACGACGTATTGGCCATAACGTGTAACCGCCAGAAAAATTGTGATTTTGATCCTATGTTTCATAGGTTCGATGCCAGTGCAACCCCTAAGTCGAGATTTTCTCCATAAGAATACATGGTGGGGATTTTCGAAAATTTTTTGAGGCACTTCCCGGAAAAGTAGAGAGTTGAAATTCGAGAGATCGCTAGGAGCCGTGAATATCCAACGAAAATCAAAAAGACATCTTCGAATATTGTCCATGGTTCGATGCTAGGTCGGGGCATATATCGGCCGTTTAAAATGCATTTTGGCAATTTTTATGATTTTTTTGGACCCCTTCCCGATGGCATGGGAACTTGAAACTCGGCATATAGTTAGAGACTACGAATATGTTTCATAATCAAATTTTAGGGATTCACTGATGGTCCTTGGTTCGATCCCAGAGGGCTACTTGCACTCCTCAATGCATTTCTTATGGAGATAACGTATTCAAATTTTAGGTACTTCCCGGCATGTTATCGACTTCAAACTTAGCATAAAATAAGATCAATTCCTTACAAATCAAATTGTGCATTAACAGCTACCAATGTGTCCTCGGTTCGACACCAGGCGTCTCTACAATCAGTAACTGATCAGATTTTTATGAATTATTTTGAACCCCTTGACTTTAATATTAAAACTTGAAATTCGGTACATAGATATAAATAATGGATGCATTTCAAAATCATGTTTTAGATTTCCTAGATCGTCCTTGGTTCGAATACAGAGAGCCATTTACATTCGTGAAAATTAGAACGTCTTTTGAGGCAGTTGTTGCTTGTTGTTGAGGTGAGTAAAATGTTGCTTGCAGTATGCAAGCAACATTTTACTCGTATATATATATATGCTTCTCCGGATTCATTCATATAGATGGATAGATAGATAGGATACTAATTCATAGGCTAAACCACGAGCGTCATTGATATAAAATTTTTACGACGTATTGGGCATCACGTGTGACCGCCATAAAAATTGCGATTTTGAACCTCAGTGTCATGGGTTCGAAGATGTATGGTAAGAATTAGTTTAAGAAAAAAAATTATAAGACCGTTCTATTCCTTGGTTCGATGCCAGAGCACAATAACTATTCTCTCGTGAGGAATATAAGGGAAAAGTAAGACGTTTTTTTAAGGCAGTTGCAACCAATATTTCTGCTTGGATTTGCATACGTAGTTAGAGATGGTGATTTTCTATTGTGCTGCATAGAAATTATATACTAAAAAAACCCGGGTTCGACGCCGGGCGGTAAATATATCCTCCATATATAATAGATTGGGGTAACGTTTCATTATTTTTTTGATGCATTTATCGATAGGATAGGTAGTTCTTGCTTAGATAGAAGATGTAAATTAAGACTCGGTTTAAGAAAAAAATTAGACGAGACCATGCTGTTCTTGGGTTCGATACTAGAGCACATTACAATTTCTCACATAAGGAATATATTATAAAAGTAGGATGTCGTTTGAGGCAGTTGCAGCCAATATTTCTGCTTGAATTTCTGCACATACTTAGAGATAGTGATCTTCTGTTGTGCTGCAGGTAGTAGGTTCACCTAGAAGACCCGTGTATGATGCCTGACGATTAAATTGCAGCGAATTTTAAGAATCTTTTCGATACTTTTTTTTTCTTTTGAGGACCGTCCCGATATGATGCCGATATGAAATAAGTATTGTCGATCTGCTTGCAGTATGCAAGCTACATTTCACTCGTAATCTATATACATCGGGAAGTGCATGAAATTAACATTCGAAAATTTCTCCCGTGCATTTCCTACGAGATTTATTGACATCGGATGAATAAATATATACACAGCTGTGTTTATAAGATAAGATTGAATTTAAGGAAAGAGCTAAAGCCAGTGAAATTAAACTGAATGAATTTCTCTTGGTAAAACATTGATGAGTGTGGAATTGAACCAGATACCAGTTGGCTCATAAAAGGTGGATTTTTTTTTAATAATCCATTATAAGTAAACCGATAAGCTTATAATGAAATACTTTGGCACGAGTATTTTTTAACTACGAAAAAGAAGTTCGAATTTAAGCGATAAGAGTTGTATTATCACACAGCGGCTTGGATAGCTTCTAATCTACTCGCCCACTTAATCATAACTAGACAATCATATTGATTATGTTGTTCTAATTCCAGCATGTTTGAATCAACGAGGATACCATGGTTACTTATTTTAATACACCGTTTCTCGTATCCTTCTTCTTCAACCTACCAAGAGCAGTAGTTTGGAATGCAGAAACCAGAAAGAAGTTCTTAAATAAAAGAATCAGGCCATTAGGCCAGCGACGCTCTGGTGGCGAGAAGCCTAACCTCTTATTCTTGCATCATCATTGTCGGAGAACTGGGAATCGCGCCATCTTGGATATCGAGGCGAAGTATTGAGGAAGGTCCGTAATCATAGAAATTCTGTTTTGCTGCAGTCTTCGAGGAAGATTCTCCTTCGAAACTGAGTCCATCGTAGGAGTAATGGGCGAAATGACATCGATCATTTCTGTAGGCTCTGTTTGAAAGAAACGTTTACAATGAGCGATATTTTCTCGCAGCGATCCGCCTCCGGGGACCCAGTTTACAAGACTCTGAACTTCCTATACGACTTGGAGGTATGTTTATGGTCTTTAAAGGCCTTGGTGGTGGTCGTTGCGATGTAAAGCAAGCATGAAATGGGAATTTGAGCCGTATGCGAGTGATTTCGTTCGTCGATTACACAAAATGTCCGTTGTGTTTTGTGGTTACTTTTCAGAGAATCTAGTTCACGTCATGGGAGTGGAGATAGATACGTGTAATCGGGACGATAATCCTCGTCGATGTGTTCTGCATTCGTTTTATACTTAACGCGTATTAAACAAGTCGATTTTCCATCTCTGTTTGTAGTAATATATGTACGGTGACATATTTTCTATTGTCTAGTTCCAGTCGAGTATAAATTTAACCCAACTCTTAACAAAAGATAAGGAAAGAATGATAAGCACTAATGGACATCTACGCAAGCAGTAAGTTGTGTGATTTAAAATGTGCAGGAATTAATTTTGATCATTGTGTGATGGTTAATTGGGTAAATTTCTAGTTTCACACAAGAAATTTACCCAGTAATTTATTAAATCGTGCATTTTTGTCTTGCGATGTATGCTGTTGTGTGATTTACTGGTTTCATCAGCTCCTTGACGTTGCAATTGCTGTAATTACGAAAGACTTGTGCTCAACCTATGTCATTGAAGCTTTGCAATGGAGAATTTAATACCCAGTAGTTGTTTTTATTCGCTTAAAACTTCGTAGTGGCCAAAAATTAGATTGTTTGTGGTATTGCTCGTATTTCGAGTCAAATTGTGAGCAAATTCTGGTAAGTTTATCAATTGTGTTTTATTTAAGTTAGTTGCCAGCGGTATCTTTGTGGTATTACTTCGTGTATTGTTTATGTCTACCATCGAGATAGGCGGATGTAGGATTTCTTATTTGTTATGCACTCACTTTCGTAGCTTGCGAAGAAATATCACTTCTGCCATGAAGGGAAATGAACGATTCATTAAGCATGATTAAGGTAAGGGAAAAGTGCTGCTTAAGAAAAATGACAACGGAATGTTTTGAACTGGTTGTAAGAACCGTATAGTTTTCAGTTTTGATTCATATCTCCTGAATTATATAATCAGCTAAAAGTGGTTGAATCTAAAGTTAATCTACTTCTCTCGTAATTCTAAGTGTGGCAAAGGTAAGCTGTATTTCATTTGAAGAGTTCGGCAATAAAAATGCAACGACTTGTCAGGTATTTAATGAATGATTACTATCGTACGATAATAAAGCCAGACGTAATATTTTTAGTTTTGATATGCGAGCATGTTTTTTAAAACACTTAACTTACGTGAGTAAATTAGTCAGTTCGTTCATAGTCATTGTTGATGTTGACCTGGTTGTCATGTAGTTGTTTACATAGCATTAATATAGAGAATTTTACCGTTTTCTCGAAGAAAACTTAAATTTAAATGGTAAAATTCTAGTTTCACATAGTTTGGGAGAAAATCTATACCTCCTATGTGTGAAACTAGAATTTTAACAATTAAATATATCCGGAGTGATATGATATACATATAATTGAGTTTAAATGTAGTGTACACTTAAAAAAACGAGTATTAGTCGAGGATTGAACTTTCAATAGTTATTTATAAACAAGTGAATTCCTCCGTCCGTGTTTTTTAGAACGAAAATATTAATCATCGAAGAAGATGATATTATTTGTATAAATAAATAGCTAATTTTTAATTTCCAAACTGTACTAATGGTTTTATTGCCATAAAATGTGTTCCCCGATCATTTCTTATGAGCCTATCTTTCCCGTATATTCGCACGAGAGTTCAACTATCACCTTCGTCGTTATGGAATTGTTTACGCCCTCATAATCACACGAATCTTTCGTTAATTTTTGTCCGAATTCTCTCGATTTCCACTCGAATACGATATTCTACGATCAAAATAAGAATCTTTATTCGATTTCCTTTCTTTTGGTGTTCATCTCGTTTTCGTACGACCATTACTTCTTATTTACTTCTGAAAATGAACAAAATGTCTGCAATCGATCAAAACGAACTTTACGTGCATTTCTTATGAGAGAGACGATTCGAAAGGTTTAGAGTCGAACTAAGGATACTTTGGGCCAACGAATTTAACCCTTGTAACACTCCGTTGAACCTAGGACTCACAAATATTTATAATCTTATCCTATGTCGGGAAGTGCACGAAATTAACGTTCGAAAATTTCGTTTCGGATTTAGGACCACTTTTTGAAAATCCCTCCTGTTCGCTCGCTGGTCCCCACCCCCCTCTTCCCTGCGTCTTTATTCGGGAGAGTTGGACATTAAAATCTCTTTTCGTCTAACCAATGGTCTTACAATCTTCTATAATAATCACCCTTGTGAATATATTTATTCATCCAATGTTAGTAACTCCCGTAAGAAATGGGAGAAATTTTCAAACATTAATTTCGAGCACTTCCAGACATAGAAAAGGATTATAAGTTTTTGGGACTCGTTAAAGATTAAATTGAGTATTATGTATCGATAATTCTCTGTCCAGAGTATCCTTGGTTCGACTCTGGACGACTCGAATCGTCTCTCTCATAAGAAATGCACGCAAAGTTCGTTTTGATCGATTGCAGACATTTTTTCTTTCGTTGAATTAAATTAGATATAATGGTCGTACGAAATCGAAATGAATACCAAAAGAAAGGAAATTGAACGAAGATTTTTATTTTGGTCGTGGAATATCGTATTCGAGACCGGGAATCTAACCCGGGTCTCCCAATTGCCGGTCAGGTGCTCTGTCCTTTGAGCTATCCCGCCCGAACATTCTCTTAAGGGGATTGGATACCTCTCTAAAATTTCTTTCGCGACCTTTTTCTGTTTTAGTTCAGCGTTTACCCGCCGTTTAGAATTTGAGGGGAGAGTGGAGTGGGTAGTTTGGGACGGGAGAGGACTCTACCCTTTCCAGGCAAAGGCCACTTACCCACACGACGGTTTTGCTCGTCATAAAATGGTCATAAAACCTAGCTAGGGATGCTTTCACTCATAAGAACCAGGCTGGCCAGAGATCAGCTCGGCTGCTTCTCCGGCGTTGGTGAAAAATGAATTCTTTTTGTCTTCCAACCTGCCTCACGATTACGCTTCTCCGTAATGTACTCTCCGTTTGGAAAGAGGACGGTCTAAATGAAATCGGATGAGGAATTTCTCTGCTCGAAGTTAATTCCAAGCCTACCGTTTTGCCCTCTCCTCATTTTCGAGGTGTTTAATTAGGGATCGGAAGCAAATAGCAGTATTTGTATTTAATTTTTCGTCGATAACCCCCCCCCCCCCCAGATACAAATGACATCATATACATAACGGCGCCAAAAAAAGACACAATTAGTTAAGTTCAAAGTCGTTATTAAATAAGTTATTCTCGAAATTATCCATGAATAACTCCGCTAAAATAGGCGTTAGGGGAAATTCCATTGCTAACCCTTTACTCAGATAACAAAAGTTTTCTTCGAATTGGAAGTAATTTTGCGCTAAACATACGGAAGTTAAATCAATGATTTCCTCTCGGATAAGGGGATCAATTCCATATTTTTGTAATATATTCTGGAGAGCTTCTAATGCTTCATCAGTGGGAATGGATGTGAATATATTTTTAACGTCAATCAAAAAGTCAAAATGTCAGAAGTTACGCACTGTAATGCACTCCATGCATTACTTGAATCGAAAATAACTCGAGTACAGCTTCTTTGTACTCTCGTGTCTTCCACCAAGTGAAAAGTGGGATTACAATGCACCTCTCGTCGGAAGAAAAACACAGCGAAATGAATAGTGTGGAAATTACCCTCGCTATTCATATATCTCAGCGTAAGCGGAATTCAGAGAACCCCTTCCGCATACCTGCTATTCTCTAGCCATTCCATTATATGTAAATAAGTCAATCAGTCAGAAAGGGTCTCTTGTTCGATTCCTCATGATGGCACTAACGCGCGGGGAGGGACATTCGCTGTCAAAGCTTTCCGAGTTACTAATATGTAACACATTACGTTTATGCTCAGGAAAGCTTTCAACTGACAATCAACATTTGATAATCAACGACTATTTTTTCATAATATTCACAAAAAGTTACTTACAAAGGAGAGAATTAAGGTAGTAACTTAATCAAATTTTGGTTTCAATTAAAATTTAAAGAAACAAATATTAATTGGCAAGATCTAAGTGAAAGATACTAGTAAACTCCCCCGTCATGCATGAAGAGTCTTAATTTCAACGATTTAATAAATATGTAGCATTATTTAAATATAGATTAGTTAATAATAACTTATCAATTCCCTATTTTTTTAATATATACTAATCAGGATGGAATTTTAACCTGAGAGTATTAGCTAAATTCCGAAAAATTACGAATTCGATTCCATTGAACGTTATGCAGATCGTGGGAATCACACAAACGCACTACTTTAAAATCTCTAGTATCAAACTAAGTTTGCGTGAAAATTCTATCCCTCGAAATTCTTCCCCTTCCTCGACGTAATATTTCTTCGTCATCTTGATCACCACAAACGAACGTATAAATGTCCTTTAGTTAATCGGTTTGATAAAGTAAAACTGCAGAATGGCCGTAGTTTTGTTTCCGCTATTCAAATATCATAGTTTACATTTTCTGAAATTTCAATAAATTGCCTCCTCTTCATAAATTATTACATTAGTTTCTAATATTAATTCGGTATGGACTTAAAATCCCCTTGTATTCTTGTGGGAAAATGAATGTATCGGATTTAACAATCACCTTGGTCGTCAGGGGGACTGATTGTTTGCTAAGACGAAATTTTACAATATTTTAGTTTATTTTTTTATCGTAATTTTGATTCAAAATGTGCATTTTATGACATAGACTATATTTAATTTACGTATAACTGGCCAAAAAGGTAAAGCAACTTTTATTTTTTATATGCAGAATGCAAAAATTGATTCATCCGTTGTTCTTTCGGTACATCCACTTCATATCAATTTTCCTATCCTTCTCTTATTGGTTTTTAATCTGTTTCTATTTTGGTATTGTGATTTCTTTTGTTTAATTTGTGTTCTATGTTTATATTACACATTTTAAGATTGAGGAACGAGTCAGCTCCATAATACACTTACTTTACGCAAATAATATTTATCGGTGGTTATTAGAGTGATATATATAGTTTATTTCTGTCATTTATGTTTAATATTTGAGTCCTTTATTTACTTGTACCGGACTGAAAACGTAACTTTAAACGTCCTACTGTTTTTCCTAATGTAATCTTTGAATACATTTCTATATTTTCTTGCTTGAAGAAATTTTTCATTCACAGCAAATGAGATTGAATATTGAGTTGATGCGGCTTTGCAAACTTCATTGTAACTTAAATTTCGTGGTATATTGTATTGGAAAGTCTGGTATTTGTTATCTATCATTTATTTTGAAGCTTGTGTTACGATTAAGGTTGTTACGCTGGTATTAATGAAATGCAATATCCCTGTTGAGAATCAATGTATGTTTGTATGTATGTTTGTTCCAGATAATATCAAAAACCAGATGTCGCACAATGTTCAACCTTTTTACATAATTAAAAGTCTTCCCGTCAGTGATCAATATCACTTTTTATTTGCCTAAAGTCCACGGTTTGAATCCAAGCGAGTATAATAGTTTGCATAAGAAATACATGTAAACTCTATTTTTGTCTTTGCAGGCTTTACTCAATTTGAAGATTAAAATTAGAAAATAATAGTCGTAGGAAGTTGAAACTAGCATCAAAAGAAGGGAAATAAAATAAATATTCTTATTTTGGTCGTGGAATATAGTTACTATTAGTTAGTATTATAGTTAATAATTATATATTACTATATAATATATATTAGTAATAATAGTTTAGTATTCGAAATTGCTAGAATTTCGATAAAATATTAAAGATTTTGCCAAAATTTCGATGTTGTAAACAACCCATCCCCCTTGACGCTCTAGGTGATTGTTGATTCAGCTCAGCTTGATTTTATCCTTTAAATGCATTGCGAATTTAAGCCCACTTTAAAAAAATGCTGTAAATAAGACGGACTATAAGATGAAGAAATATAAACATTATTATCTATGACATTTAAAGATTAACAATTACAAACAATATCCTGTGAACAACCTCTCGGACAAATATTCGAAGATTTAAAAAAATTCCAATTTGGTTGATGAGTCTGTAGCAACCAAGTTTTATTCATATCAACGTATCCGGAAAGGACGTAACGCAGAAATAGAACTTTTCCTTCCGAGGAGACTTCTTCTCTTTGGACGAAGTAAATCTGTTTTCTCCACGCGCTGCCCAAACCATACCCTTGTCTCTTCCCTTTCTTCTGATGAGGCCCACGGTTGTCAATGGAGTGAGTGTGGAGTAGTGGTTTGGGGAGCCTACCGTTAGTCTTGACTGCAGCGCCTTTCCTCCAGTAAAGCTTCTTCCTTAAAATGCGCTAAACATCTTCGTGTGTTTGGCGATTACAGCGATTGTGTAATAACTACGATCCTATTATATATTTCCATTCAAAGATAAAGAACGCAGCTTTGTCTGGAACGAAAGTTAATTTTCGTATCACCTCTCATAGCAGAGCACCACTTGAAAGAAAATGATCGATTCTTAAGAATGTTTAAATACGATACGCTTACGGTTGTGTACTTGAACAAACGTTTATTACAAGGCTTCATCTTTTAACTGTCAAATGGTGAAACGTGGATATATTATTTTCATTAATACCTACGTAGCGACCTAAACTGCAACAGTCCAAAAACGCTTTTTCGAGCGAGGTATCCAATGCCCTTAAGCTATTCGGGAGACTATTTGGGCAAAGGAATTTGCGATTCTGTCCGCATGGTGGCATCGTTCGCAGTCATGGCTTAATATAATATTCTTTATATTATATTTATAACATTTATATAATATATTATTATTAAAAACATTTAATTTTTTATAACTTAATATTGAATATAATATTCTTTATATTAATAAAAATTATTTAATATAATATTCTTTATACTATATTTATAACATTTATATAAGATATTATTATTAAAAATATTTAAGTTTTATAAATTATTATTGAATATAATATTCTTTATATTATATTTATAAGATAATATATAATATATTATTATTAAAAATATTAATTTTTTTATAAATTATTATTGAATATAACATTCTTTATATTATATTTATAAAAATTATTTAATATATTAGTATTTATATTATAAATTTATTAATGAATAATTAAATTATTTTTAATATAATAAATAGAAATATTGAAAAGAAATTTTAAATGGCCGACCCACATAGAAATGATGTTGTTCTTATACATATCAGTGACTCTATGCATATTTTCCTGACATTATTTGCAATTATATCTCATATGATGTATGGCTTCCAATACTCGTTGATGAGGAAAGAAGTTGTTTACTCGGTTTCTACATGTAACCAAATTGCATTAGGTTAAATTGTTACCATTAACCTTATTAATTAAATTGAAACTTGTGTATATTAAATATTATGAAAATAAAATATTATAAATATATTAAATGGAAATCATCAATGAATTAAATTAGGGCACGTTTTTAAATTCATTGATGGATCCATCGATGGCATCGGAAATCCATCAATCCGTTTTTAAATTCATCGATGGATCCATCAAACCGTTTTTAAATTCATCGATGGATCCATCAATCCGTTTTTAAATTCATCGATGGATCCATCAAACCGTTTTTTTATTCACCGATGGATTTACGATGCTTTCCATCGATGTCCATCGCTTCCATCGAGATTTATCCCCGATGAAAAGCCGATGGTACTGATAACAGTAGCGGGTCATTCAAATGTCAATATCAATAACCTCATAAAAAGCAAGTAAATGACAACTTACAATGGTAAATATAACATATTAATAATGCATCAATCGACGAACAGATACGATGCGATGATTTACGTTTCAACAGAGTGTAAAGAATTATGGAGATGGAACAAATTGTAAATGCAACAGTAGCCATCTTGTCAAACAGCAAATAAAACAGCGGACTGTTCTTAAATTCATCAAGAATCGATAACTCATCGAAGTAATCAGACAAACATTGATGCAATCCATTGCTCATCAGATTGCTGAATTTAAAAACGTGCCCTTATCCTATCAAGATCCATTGTTTTATTAGGGAAGTTTATTGTTGTGATATTCAATTTATTTTATTCATAACTACCGCTTCATAAGATGGTGGCCTAGTATTAACCGTTAATTAATCATTAAAAAAAAAGTTATGTAATTAGTCTCATGACTCCAATATTCTCTGAATTTTAAAGACCTCTTTCAATGATTAATCAACTGATATGATTTATCATATTTCATTAATGATTAAAAAGACACCTTTTTTAACGAAATATCTTTTTCTGTTCGATATAGTTGCAGATTTGCCAGGATGATGGATTGCCTACGCAGATTTGTGCCCCGTGCCTTTGGAGGATGATAGAGTTTGAGGCATACTAGAAGAACGTCCACTGCGCCAAGGTCGAGATCCTCAAGCTGTTCGGCAAAACACGGAAGGTGAGTGAGCGAATTGAATTGCTCTTAAATATTTATGCTAACCATGGTTAGACAATAAAACCTATTAAAGTGAAAATACTGATGATATGAGTAAAATGTTGCTTGCATACTGGAAGCAGATCGACAACACTAATTTCATGTCGGCATCATATTGGACGGTCCTAAAAAGGATTAAAATTATTCTTAAATTTTGCCGCAAATTAATCGTCTGGCATCGAACCCGGGTCTTCCTGGTAATACTTCCTATGCAACACAATAGAAGATCACCATCTCTAACTATGTGTGGAAATTCAAGCAGAAATATTGGCTGCAACTGCCTCAAATGACGTCCTACTTTTCCCTTATATTCCTTACGAGAGAAATGTTATTATGCTCTGGCATCGAACCCAGGAGCAGTACGGTCTTATCTAAATTATTTTCTTAAACCGAGTCTTAATATACATCTTTTATCTAAGCAAGAACTTCCTATCATTTCAATAAGTGCATCAAAAAAATAATAAAATACCATAGAGTAACTATACTAGAGGGCTAACCTTATGGGACTAAATGATATGAGTTTTTTCATTCTTTTCCTCCTCGATAGATGCCCTCAGCGTAGTTCTTCTTCGCCCGGCCACCAAGCCGGAGCTTATCTCTCGCAGCTGTGATTAGATTAAAACGATAAGAACACTGCCCAAAGCACAAGAACGGCTCCTGCTCAAGTTAGCCGTTCTCCGATTCATTCGCTTCGTTGCTTCCGCGGATCCCCTATACAAGTGGACCACGAACCACGGCTCGCGAACCTCATGCGGCTCTTTAGCCCCATGAGTGTGGCTTTTCGTGATTACTGGTTTTCTTATTTATATTTTAATAATATACTTAACTACATAGTTTAAGTTAAAAACAACTGGCTTTCAAAATAAATTTTAACCGTTTTATTGTTGATATTTGGCTCTATTGATTAATAAGTTTGCCGACCACTGCCCTATACTCTTGCAACTGCTTGCTACTAACATTTCTTTAATTGACTTTTAATAACTGTTCACCGATTTATCATGGATGGTTGAAAAATCTTCTTTAATTATTTACGATGATAATGATGAATATTCATTTTATTTCGAGTACAGAGTAGATGTTCTGGAAGATCGATAATGAATCCATAAAAAATGAATAACAGGGTAGTACAGTAGAACCCCGTTTTTACGAACCTGAATTTTAGGAAATGACACAGTTTTACGAACCATTCCTCCGGTCCCCATCTTTGTACTTGTAAAAAGACCTCAGTTTTACGTTAAACCTCGATTTCATGTTTTACGAAGTGAGAAGCCGCTCCCTAAGAGTGAATGAACCCCGGTTTTACGAAGTATTTGAAATGGTTTTGTCGCACTGAGCTCAATACAACGGGATTATGATCGCCGTAAACAGGAGCAGCTGAACCCAGATCGTCTATGTTGGGAGGATCCTCAGTACATGTATTTTAGATGGGAAAATGTGGAAAAATCGAATATAAGTGTGGTGTTTTTTGACGTGCTTACACTGTGGTAAAATTCCTGTGGATGATCATCCATGCATTCTTACGGATCGCAATGCTATCGCTGGTATCGTCATTCTATATATATTTACTTCCGTGTTTTGTCGTCGATGCCTAATTCGATGTGTAAAGATTTGGCATTATGCAAATGTAAGAGCGAGTATTTAAAAGTCAATAAATTTCGTAAAAGGTACCAAAACACCTTAACAACATTTTAAAATTTAATGCACGCCACCTCTGCGCATATTTGCGCCACCTCCAATGATGTTTTTCCCCTAGCGAACGTGGACACGCTGAAAAATATTGGTCTCCAAGCGACGAAAAATTGCGCGTATTCAGTCAGAATCACTCTCTGACACACTGGCCTGTCTTATGATATCCCGTGTGCCTATCAGTGAAATAATGGATAAAACATCGCTGACCAAGAAAAAGAGGAAGTCCCTGAGTTTGGTCACCAAAAGGTCAATTATCAAGGAAGTACGTGATCGCGGGTAGACAAAAACAGAAATTTCTCGGAAGTATGGCATTTCTTTATCTATATTAGCAACAATCGTCAATTCTAGTGAAAAACGTTTGAGCCACGAAAAGGCATCGTTAAAAACAAGTACGTCTCATCGCACAGTGGGCTGGAATCGAAAAAAGCTGGCCAAAAATAAGAAAGTGGTTTTTTTGAATGCGGACTTTGAAACCTCGCATAGTCATGCTTGAATAAATTCTGCATATAGCTGCGAAATTATTATTGGTGGTTCCCACGCATTGCAATTCTACAGGGGGTCAAAGTTGACCAAATTTCACGAAAAATGCCGATCTTCGATTTTTCGCAAAATTCCTCAACTTCAAGCCAATCCTAAACCAAAATGAGCAAACTCATCGGGTACATGGGTATCATCAAATATGGGCCGGAGTGAGTTTTCAAAAGACACTAGTTTTCTTACTTGTGAAGTCTCTCGTACAAACGGCGAAGATTTCGAATGAGAGGGGTTTACCGTCCAGTCTGAAGTTATTGTAGATAAAATTATTTCTTAAGGATTTCACGAGATGTGGTACGTCATATATACAGAAGATTTTACTGCCATTTATTTCAAAGAAAGGTTTCTCTATTGAAACTCCCATCTCTTTAATTGTCTTGGAGCAGTTGGAGCTGGCTTGATCAGATACAATACACCAAGGACGTAACCCAATGGAAACTAGCTTTTCAATTAAAAGGAAAAGAATGCTTCGTATTTGCCCGCTGTTTAGACCATGCTCCGAAATATAATAGCCTACTGGCAATATCCAGTTCAGAGGAATGCCTCTTATCATGAACACCAGGTACTAGAAACGACTTTATGTTCTCGCCCTAGAACCAACTTATGTTTTCGCGAACGGCCGAGCGGTCCCTTTTTAGGACCACTGATTTTGAGAGACACTTTGTTTCAAATCAGCATATTATCACTTTCTTTGCTAAGAATGGGTAGATATTTTTCTCAGGCTCCTAGGATGACCCTCTAACCAAGGTAAAAGCTATGAATCACACTTGACATGTGGAATACATTCATTATCACTTTCGAAATGAGGCCCATCTCATCATGAATCTCTCTCCTGTGCATCTGAAATGTAAACAGTCCCAATGCTCTCTTATGCCTCACCCTACTCGTTTATGCTGGGCGTAAACACTCTTGAGTTTCCCTAGCATCTTTGGTCTAAACAAGTGGTCAGCTCTTTTCCTCAGAAAAAAACAAAGATAACGATTAAAATCCTCTCAAATTCATCCTCTGGCTCTTCGTTGCTCAATTCAGATGAGTGTCTCCTCGGTTCGAAGTTCCGCCAGTAAATAGATCAAGGGCTATACTAAACAAACAAATACCTTTGTAAATGTATTAAAATTATTTGATAAAATTATAATATAAAGTAAAATTTCTGATACATCGTAAAACATATTCCCTTGGTAAATAAACATATAATTCTTCATTTGTGGGTCAGTTCCTGTAAAGTTAAAATATAATATAGACAATAAAAGAGAAGTACATATTGACATTGTGATGTTGTCTTGAATATACATGTACTTTAATTAGATCATCATTAATAGCTTTCGAGTTATTTAAGAAACTGGAGAGCTAAATAATTTTCTTACTCTCAGCATTTAAATGCCCGGCCACTCATTGTCAGAGATACATTTGGGATTTAAGGTCTTGAAAAGACCTCGATTACATGGTGTTTGCGAAGAATGCCAAGGCATCTTTGATGAAAATTTATATAATAATAGTATATATATAATAGCTAATTCTTATGCCATGATGCCGATATTTTTATTTATTCTTACTAAACTTATAAATTCGAAATAAAATGTAACTTTTCTAATGATTCAAAATTATAGTTCAGGAATATATTTTTAAATTAAAAAAAGTATATTTAAAAAATAAAGTTTTACATTTCGATTACGAAAATTTTATTAAATCATTTTTAGCCTTCGATATTTTTTCCAATTTTAATTATTGCAATTATTGGTTAACCTAAGCACAAAGTTTCATACTTCTGGCGTTTTTCTTTCAAAAGCTACGTTTAATTTGTTAAAAATTATGCATACACTATAAAGGGCCTTCTCGCACTTGATACATATTGTGCGGCTCCTTTTACGCTTCCCTTTCCCTGTTTCACTTCTTTTGCTGCACACACAACAGTCCTTCTTTACCTCTGGTGATATCTCTAGTGGCTGACCGTTAAACTGACAGGCGTACCTGACAGTTAAACAATGATTTTTTTATGGAAAATTATCAACTTAAAAGCGCAGTTAGGTAAATACGCCATACACGTGCTTACATCACAGATCTTGAGAGTTACAGATGACTTATATTTTTGAAATAAAATTTCATCTTCTTACTTTCCAAGCATTCTTTACATTTTTAAGTGGCATTTATTGAAATATGTATACATAACGTCGGGATTTTAGCATGTATTACATTTTAAGGTTTGCAGCTGCATATCGGCTGCAAATTCTTAATCAAATCCGCAAGTATCATTTAGTTAACCTCTGCTGTCTGGGCTCCAACTACCAAATCTTAAGTACCGCTACTTCTATTCTATAAGGCGTCAAACTAACGATTTTTTCATAATAAGTTATTGCGCGGATTTCTGGAAATTTACCTGACGTACTTTTCGAGATATTGCATATCGAGAATCGGGATATTTTGGCATATGTTTACCTGTAATGTGGAATGCAAAGTTTCCGGGGATAAATGTATTGATGGATTAGCATATTTTCCCTTCGCCAGAGCATTCAGATGTAACCCCAGATTAAAGACTGCGGAGAAAAACCCCGATGTTCTTTGGGTGTGTTTTGTAATGTAATTTGTGATTTTCGTGAACGGAGATGAGTAGGCATCAGAGATACTGTAGCCTATGTTCAGTTTCGCCAGCGGACAAAAACATTACACCAGAACTGCGATTGATCAAGGAAGTCCCAGCAATGTCATCGTTGAAGTTTTTCCCACAATAACATTTTCGTCAATATTTTCTTCGTCAGTTCTTTCTTTTTCCAAGTGATAGTGAAGGAATCGTACTCCAGTATGTATCTGTTAATTATTTTCTTATCAAACCAGTTTTTGTGACTATTGCTTTTGCCTTGTTTTCATTTGTCTTCAGCCATGGTTGATCCATAGCTCAAACGTGCAGCATTTGTTATTTCTCCTCTTATCCCTGGTCTATCTAAGGCACTTACTCTCAGGTCTTATTCTCACTAATCTAATCTTGAATGAAACTGATCCTATTGGAACCAAACCAGATGAGTCATTTTGTCTCAGAGACTTTTGAGCGTGAAATGTTGACGAGAGTGGATGCTGAGCGGTCGAGTCGCCATTGTAAGGCAATTGTTATCTTCTAGATAACAAAACAATGTACATAATTTTGTCGTACGATTGACCACGGCTCACCAACGCTAATGCTGGTTGCGACAAGAAAAATGAATAGTGGTAGAATCAAAGAGGGAAGCACTCCGGTCAGAAGAAGTTAGGAGTAGTATTGGCGATACGTAATCAATCGAAAGATCCTAATTCCCAAAAATCCCCTTTATCACATTATCAATGCAGTAAAGACCTTCGTAATTAGAATACAGCCTTATTACAATTCATCACATTGTATAGGGGTCATTTTTATACTACGCATATAGTTTTCTGAGCTAAGTTACTTTTATAGCATGCGCTCCGAATTCTGCATTTGCGGACCCTGTCCAACCAAAGTTGCGAAACGTTGATTTCAGCCTTCAAATTAAATGAGAAATACATCTTTTTATTCCAGAATAAAGAATGTAAGACATTTAAAGGATATTATTTTAATTAGAGATATAGATGACAGAAAACAGACATATTTAAATAATTCTTTAGAAAAACAATATTCCTCAGCGATTACTTATTTATTATTTATTTACATATTTAAAACAACAATGTCGCGTTTTCGCAACTTCGGCCAAAAATATGTTAAGATACGTCACCAAAAACACTTTCGAAGATACGACGCCATGACGACACGGTATAATAATAATACGATGAAGTTATAAAGTAAAACACCGTAAACATCCACATTATAGGATTTTATTTCTGACCGATTGCGGTGAAAAGGCCATCATCAGGTGAAGCCGAAACCGGTCGGAAATAAAATCCTATAGTGTGGAAGTTTACGGTGTTTTACTTTATAACTTCAGAATGTCCTTCCACGAAGTTCGGCCGAATACGATAGAATTTAATAATACGAAGGATTCATTTACTATATAAGTTCTCATAAAGTACGTTCTCAGAAAACGTAGGGGATATAATGAGACTCCCTTGTTATTGTTATTATCTATACGGCGAGGAAGATCAGGAAATTAGATTCTAGAACGAATCAATTCAAGAATTAATTCCATTCGCAAACGACACGCAAAAGTAATCGATAAGGGAAGGAGATTTCTTGCCACACACCGAAAGGCGGCTTTTAGGGCTCTTATGTAAACATAGACCCTTGAATCCCCATTAAGTTGTCTTAAAAAGCCCGGATTGCAGCGCATGGGTCTGATTTAAATGCCCGCGTCGGATGGAAGCAGGAGGAGCTGCGCTAACTGACGGCTGCTTCTGAACTACGTCAAAAAATCATAACACCTCGATGCATTGACGCGAGCCCTCTAGTATAGTTACTCTATGAAAATACTAACCCAATGTATTTTAAACGGGAGACATATTTACCACCTGGCATCGAACCTGGGACTTTCTGGTAATACTTCCTATGCAAAATAATGGAAGATCACCATCTCTAACTATGTGTGAAAATTGTAACTAAAATATTGATTGCAACTGCCTCAAACGACGTCCTACTCCTACTATCTTATATTCCTTATGAGAGAAATGTTAATGGGCTCTGGCATCAAATCCAGGAATAGTATGGTCTTATCTAAATTTTTTTCTTAAACCAATTCTTACCATACATCTTCCAGCCAAGCCCGAACTTCCTATCATTTCAATAAGTGCATCAAAAAAATAATAAAAAACTACCTCAATGTATTTTAAATGACTGATTTTTGCATCGTCCTAGCATCGAACCCAGGATATTTTTCCTGGATGTCATTTATATTTTCGATAGATCATGTCCATATATATACGCTCCTAGAGTTTTGATTCTCTACCTATCCGGGAAGTATTTCTTTTTAATTCTGTAAATTCAAAGCAAAATATTTAAATGGAAAAAATCGGGACTTTAAGGCCCTCTGGAATCGAAAATAAAAGAATATTTCAACGCATCAGTTTTCTGTCCACGCTCCTTTATTTTTAAAATTTGATCGCCGCGCTATAGTTCGGAGAGTAGAACCTCCCTCATTAATTGCTGAAAAAGTGCTAAAATGAATTTGTTATAACGGTATATTACCTCTTTTATTTCTCTTGCTAAAATCCTTTTGCTTTACTTAAATTCTGCATAAGAAGGCGTTGTTTGTTAGAACACACGAGAGAATGAACTAAGAGTGAACTGCTTTCCACAGTTGATTTGACTGGTTTAAACAATGCATTCATACGGCGAGGTTTCCAAAACAGAAAGCTTGTACAGGATCTAGGGGATTCCCTCGTCAAAAATTATGGAATTTTTTTTTATATTTATTTTTATTTAGATCAATCAATCATCATATACAAAAATTCTATTCACAATTATATATGTAAAATAAACATAAAACAGTAATTATAATGCTTGAGTCAGCCAAAAGATTACATAATGTAAACTTGTCCGACTATCTATAGTTGAAATATACATTCAATAATTGCATAAGAAAGACGTTACACAAAATAATAAATAAAGAACAGTCCTTACATTACATTGGGTTGTACTTTTGCATCGTTGACTCATGATTTACAAATATGAAAAAAAAATATTTAAAAAAATTATTTACCAGTATTCCGAAATGTGATGTTCTAAATTTAATAAAAGAAATGTTATTGAATCTTAATATTGATATGTGCGTAACTACGGATTTGCTCACTCTTGTTGATATTTGCATAATTATTTTCTTTTCAATTCCACATTTAATAACCAACCAGATGGCTTGACTATGGGTTGCCCCTTATCTCTTTTGTTATCTGAAATATTCATGAACCATTTGGAAACAAAATTATTTAGCAGTGATAATCTCCTGATAAAACATGTTAACACCTGGCTAAGATATTTGGATGACATTTTCTGTATATGGAATGGTTCTTTAAGACAGTTAAACATGTTTTTGAATTACCTTAACTCGTTACATCCCAACATCAACTTCTCTTTAGAACTAGAATCTGATAAACAACTAAATTTCCTCGATATCACATTATCAAGATAAGAAAACACGGTTGAGTTCTCCATTTATCGCAAACCTACATACACTAATCACACCATGCACGCTAGTTCCCATCATCCCACAAAACATAAATAAGCAGCTTATCATAGCTTATGCAAATTCCCCTCGATCGCGAAAATTACACACGCGAATTAAATATCTTCAAAGAAATAGCCATCGCCAACGGTTACACCGATACACTAATTGACACGATTCACACGTGCAATCTAAGGAAACTAAACATATCCAAAATATAACCCACTTTCCCAAACACGGTAAATTCAATTTGGGTGAAACTCCCTTTTGTAGGCCGCCTTTCTTACAACATTTCTAACTTCCTCACTCCTTACAATGTCAAGCCCGCATTTTACACCTCACACAACATAGATAAAATGCTTCTCAATGATAAAGATTTACAAATGGTTTGATATGAAGAAGGAAAATACATAATTTATACATGAAACAATAATTATAATCTGGAAGGAATTAATAATGTAAAAGTATATATATAAGACTTTAGAAATGAGGTGTAATATTCATTCTATTAAAAGGTTTTTTTAGGTTTTCAAGAAAGAAAAGTTCTTTTACCCAGCTTAGAATAATAACCTTATCCTTTCTAGTTAGATTATTTCTTATATCCAATAAGTCCCTCGTTATTCTTGGGCATAAATTGTAGATCTTAATTACAAAATTGGAGAACTGTAATGCCCGCCTTCCACTGCGAGCGGAGCGGGCTCCGTACGGACTCCGTTCGACTTGCAACGGCAAACGTAATGGAAGTGCTTCCACTGTAAGAAAATGAGCGGAGCGGACTAAAAGAGTATAAAGAGTCACAAAAGTGGAGTGGAGTTCCAACGGATTCCGTACGGACTCCGCTCGACTAGCAACACCAAATTTCATGCAAGTGCTTCCACTGAAAACGAGTGAGCGGAGCGGACCGAGCGAGTTAAAAGGAGTCCGCTGCGTCATGGTGCCGAACGCTAGTTTTGAACGGACTCCGCTGGCACTCCCGCCCCTCCATACGTTCCTGCTGTTGAGAATGGAGAGGATAAATTATATATAATCATGATCATTATTTATTTATTTATTCAACGGGATGTACCCTTTTGTTACAAACAATGTCACAGCACCAATATCACATAGCAGAATTTAAAAGTATAAAATACAAAATAGGATTTTATAAGTATAAAATATCACAAATATGGAAATTAATATCACAAATTATTGGATTTTAAGCATAAATATCACTATCATCATTATAAGTTATAAAATTTAGATAAAAGATGTTACAAGTAATAAACATAAACAGCATTTCAATTAGTAATAATGTGGATTATCGTAAAAAACGCTTTTTCGTATTCGTAAGATGTATTCGTAACTGTATTCGTAGAGATGCGGGGAAAAAGTAAATTCTCAACGTTATCCGTTCAGAACTTTACTTTCTGTTTCCTTTAGCGTCAAAATTTCCCCAGATGTTTTATGACTTGACGTACGCGACATGGGGGTTGTAAATGCCCTGTATGCAGCTGGTTTAATTAACGTTTTAACTGAGGTTCATGGCATTCCTCCAATTTGCGCAATTTTTTCCTGAAATCGGGGCAAAACTAAAACAACGCATAGAATTTTTAAGTTTGTTAATTTCTATATAAAGTAATATTTTACCGTCGCAGTGTCTCTGTTCATTCGGTGCAGCTCGAAATGCTATGGTAAGAACAACGTCGTTTATTCAGATGCAACAAAAATAGATATTTCTCAAACCTTAGGGAAAAAAATTTCCAAGCTGAATCCCAAACACGTTCATATTTACTAATATCCTTCTCAACCCATAGACCTTAGCGAAACCCAAAGATTTCCTGAGGGAAAAAAACACTTCAATGGAGATAACTTGAACAGAGGCTAATTCTCTGACTTGAACGGTAGTATTCTGGAATTGTCTTTACGAGGGGAAAATTGAGGAACAATAGGATATAACAACATGTTCCTTCAAAATAGTTGTTGTTCGACGAGAACTGCATTTGTTTCCGACGTTCAAATTATGCGTGAAGGAGAACGTAACAGTCTCTAATGATTAACAGAAAGAAGTAATCTTTAAAACAATTGAAATAATACTTGCAGTGTTAATGTGAAAACTTAAAATATCCTCAATCTATGTAAAAATCTTAATTTATCAGATGTTTAACTTCCTCACTTCAGAAATAATAACCCTTCATTAACAATGTCCACCAAGTTTGCTTCCTTGATAATGTAAAATTTAAATGTGAGTGAAATTTTATGAGTTTTATACGTTGTTCATGGTGACGTAAATATATTTGTTTTGAATGTTTATACTTCAAATATCACCCAAAAACATGTGGAAAATAAAAATTTAAATAAAATGCGTTCTGACCATAAATACGCATAAATTTCCTTTTATTCTACAAATAATGATTACGTATCCGATAAAGGTCGATGTAGTTGTGCAAACAGGGTAATTCCCGGCTTAAGTTTAATATATTTAATCGTCGTCCTAAAAAGAAAATTATCAAAACTTTCGAATTGAATTAGTTCGCGAATGATTACTAGATATTTAACTTTAACACTCCGAGTCCGGACCTCACTGGCTTCACGCCAAGTACGGACCTGGGTCCCGAAGGACCCGGACTTATAAAATTGATTTCTACTAACAATATTTTCTACCCAAGTAAGAAATAAATGAATCTTTAATAAGGATAGTAATTTATACAAAATATATCGTAAAAATTGTTCCATGTTCCAAATCATTCCAAAAACGAAATACCTTATTTTACACTGAAATAAAAAATGAAATATTTTTTTTCAAGGATAATATTTGAATAAAACAAAAAAACATTTTTGAAAATAAAATCCTGTCACTTCGATTAAAGTTAACTTTAGGTTAGTTTGATTCACTCGAGTTAGAATTGCAATTAATACACATTATTCTTGTTTCTTTCATGGCGTGTGTTTTGCATACAAAACTGCTGCATTTGTCACATTTTGAAGTGTATTTATTGTCTCCACCAGGGCAGAAGCTGCATCTACCTCTCTTTTTTTTTCACCTGTAGTTTCTTCAGGTACCTGTTTTACCATAGAAACTTTCCTACCTGTTAACTCACTACTCCGAATAATAGTTTTCTGGTAATTTTTCCCTCTGGTTTCTTCAATACACCTGGCACGTCTATCGATGTTTTCTTTGATCAGTGCCATTCCTAAGGTTTCCAAATATAATTTTCTGGACTTCGCAAACTTGCATCGGAAAAATTATTATTTTTAGTCCAAATAACAAAGGCATTGTACGCTGCTACGTCAAGGAAGTTAAAAAAAAGTCGTAAAGGCCATCTTCTTACTGCTCTGGCACAGGAATACTCACGAACGAGCTTATCTAACATATCAACACCAATCTTGTTAGTATTGTAGAATAAATTTATTGATGGCTTGAAGCTAGTTTCCTCTCCTGAAATATCATGCTCATGATGCATTGACGACAAAAGTATGACACACTTCTTTGGTTTCGGCGTATATGAAACCAGGGTGAGGTCTTTGGTAAATAAAAACATAGAAGAATTCACTTCTCTGCCACAAGTTGAAGTCAACGATGTGGGCAAGCCTTTCCTATTCTTTCTAACAGTTCCAACCATTGTTATTTTCTTTTTCAAAAGTTCTTCTGCTAGAGATAAGTTCGTAAAGAAATTGTCAGTGGTGACATTACGGCCACTTCCATACCAAAACTCGCACAGTTGCTTCACTACTCGCTGTGACTGTTGCTTTTCCATCACGTTGCCAACCTTTCCAAGGTAAACATCATAATTACAACAATAAAAATTTTCTGCATCGCACAATGTCCAAATTTTTATTCCATACTTTTTGGGTTTGTTTGGCATATAGACTCTGAAAGGACACCGTCCACGGAAGGAAACAAGCTGCTCGTCGATAGTCCCAAATGCTGACGCATTATACGCTTTTCGGCAATTCTCTGCGAACATATTGGAAACTTCACGAAAGGGAGCAAATTTATCTTCTTGGCCTCGTGTATTTCGGGTGTTGGTATCGTCGAAACGAATGAACTTCATAATAGCCATGAAGCGATCTCGAGACATGCCGGCAGTATATACGGGTCTTGTAAAAGCATTGTTTTTGTTCCACAAATTTTGAACGTCTTCACTAGACTCACGAAATCGTCCTATCAATAACAAAATTCCAATGAACGCTTTCACTTCAACACTGTCAGTATCAGTCCATGTGTTTTGATGATCCGCATGTGATTGGTTGGAGAAATGTACTCTTGCTTTTACATTGGTATTGACAACTATCAAATTTATGATATCATTTGAAATAAATAATTGAAAAGTTTCCAAATGTGTTTTTGCATCTTTGCTGTAGTCGGTTACTTTACTAATATTACGAACTAAATTTTCGGGTCTGGTTCTTGCAAGTTGTGGGGCAACGTAGTTCCAAAGCCTTCCATCTACTTCTTCACTACGGCTAACCGTCACATCTTCATCCCTTTCACACACAGAGATCACATCTAAGTCGAATTCGTCCTCCATATCACCTACTTCTATTTCGACATTATCTGGTCCTAAATCACTTTCATCACTATTGCTTTCACAATCCTCACAAGCTTCTTCCATTTCTTGGCGGATAAATTCTTCAAAAATTTCTTTTTCACTTGTAAATATTCTATCTCCCATTTCAGAATAATTAGGGCCACAAACAGTCTAGAATTATATTCCAATAAGATTAGGAAGCAAAACAACGATGTGAAAGGCAGAGAGACAACGATAAGACTGAAAATCGAGGCGTCTAGACTTCGAGAACAATTACAATGTATTACAGTGGCGAACCGATTTTGTCTGCACCTTGAACTGCACTGTCATAAGAGCGATACAATTTCTGAGACATAGAGTACGGAGCCGGGTCCCCGAAGACCCTCAGTGTTATAAAGTCCGGTGATTCATATGATTTAAATTAAAGTATACGTTTGTTGTAAATTTTTAACTCCAAATATGATTCTCTAGGAATACGTAAAGTATCTATTATAGCAAAAAAAAAATTGAAAGAATTATTTTCAAAAATGTATTTCTCGGGTCTCTGGAGACCCGAGGTCCGTACTCCGAGTGTTAAAAAAGGAAAATAAAGTCATTGTATTTTTTTAATTGCTGTTTGAAGAAGAGAATATAATATTCGATGCCGGTTATGTCAGTTTAAGTTTGTAAGGATCTTTCACAATTTCCTCTGTGCACGGGTTTTCCCCGCTTCCCTCTCTTCGTTCTCCTCGCTATATATCGTTATTAATGTTTATTTATTTATTTATTTGACCCTTTATTGGCGAGGTTAGGCCCAAGTGGGCCTCTCTTCCACCTAACCTCGTATGTCGTCAGAAGATGAATAATTACAAATTAAATTAAAACAAAAAGACAGAGCAGAGTGTGGGGAAAAAATCTTTGCAACTGAAGGTTGCTAAAGAAAAACCCACGTTGCGGGAAAACACCCACAGAGAAGGGGGGTGAAAAAACCCGCGAAAACACAGTAAAAATAACAATTAAATACAGACAATAATAAAATTACATACAGAATATACATAAAACAATGAATTTACAGAAGAAAGAAAAAAAATGAAAATATTATTAATTTCCTACTAATTAGTATTTGTCGAAGAAAAAATAATAAATAAATGAAGGTCAGCCAGCGGCGTCCGTCAACTTTTTCAAATTTATCTCAGCAGAAAGAGGGTGAGATGAACCTGAAAATGAAGAGAGAAAGAAAGGGTAGATGAGATGTATACATAGCTATTCAGATTTGAAAAAAAACACAAAGGAAGAGGATTGATTGGGTGTAACGACGATTTGAAGGAATGATGGAAAGAACTAAGTAGGTATTTGTTGTTCTGACCGATAGAGGTTTTCAAAGATCTCACGTTTAAATGAAAAGAAAGATGATTGTATTAATTTTGGTTGAGCAACTACATTCCAGTATTTTGCTCCGATGACAAGGAGAGATTTACTGCAAATTTCGGTTCTATGAATTGGTATCATGAGTTTGCCAGTGGGACGAGTTCCTAGTCCTTGCGAGTTGTTCAGTATAGTAAAGTAATTATCGAGGTACCTGGGGCAACATTCATTGAGAACTTTATACACGAGATTAAGAGTGTGAAGTTTTCTTCTTGACTGGGGACGAAGCCACTAATGGTGGTTAGAGAAAGCGATTTTAGTAAGTAAAGAAAATTCTGAGAATTCTCATTTTCCTGATAAGAATCTACGTATTATAATTAGTAAAAGGAGCATTAGAAAGCAAAGAGTTGCTCCTGAATTAAGGATAAAAATTGATATGATATTTTTAGAAATACATAAAAATTTAAAGGCAGAAAAAGGAAACTAAAAAATCTATCACATGTCGGATTCGAACCAGCAAAAGAAAAATTCGCTAATGGACATGCTGCCCATTACGCCACGACTTCTGCTGATAGAGACGTGACTTCTACAAACTAAGGCTTGCATGTGATCAGACGCTAATTTTTAAAAGGTTATAATTAAATAACTATAGAGAGTTGGTCAAAACGGCTTCAGATTTGTAATAAGCATATGCTGGTGAACCTATCCTTAAAGTATCATTATGATCCGTTTCCCGCAGAGGTAAACCCAAGTAACACGACATCGTTGGGCCAACGTTGGCAAACCGTTGTTGTCCACGGTTGGCCAACGGTATGGAATGGCACTCCGCCTCACCGTTTGCCAACCCACCATTCCCCAAGGTTGGGCCAACCAACACCAGCCAACAGAGGCCCAACCGTAACTTCATTGGCCCTACATTGGGCCAGCAAAGTAATTACTCTTTGCCAACATTAATGCTACTCTTCTCCAACAGGAAATGCACCTTTCATATTATATTTAAAATTACGCAGAGGTAATTCAAGGAGTGAAATAATAAATACCAAGAGATATACATATAAAAGTTTGTCGTATATTTCCCAAAATGACAAAATGGTTTACATAAATAAGATGTTTTATCTTTGAAATTTTGCAGCAGTACACATTTAACAACTTGTCTGCATTAATAATATAATTACACTGACGAGCTCTTCCTTCAAAAATTCCTAATTTACTTCTGTGAAATGGTTCTTCAAAGTAGTTGCTTTTCTATTGGAATACATCAGTGTAAAACCAATGAATTCACAGCATAACTAACAGATTTAATAATTACAACATTCATGTCATCACTGAGGAAACGGGTACTTTCTACCTCCTAAGAAAATTGGTTTTGTTTCCTATGAAAATAATAACAAATTTGTAATCATATAAAACTCTCTATGGCCACACATTCTTGTTTTGGCATACAGATAGAAAAGTAAGGATACTCACCAATATTACTTCATTGTCCTTTCCAAGAAACAACCATGGTTGTTTTAACTGTAGTTTTCAGGTTCATCAACATCATCCTTTGTACGAAATGGAACCTTAAGATTTTCAGGTATTGTGAATTCAGGATCCTAAACTGCTGAATTGCCTGGGTTTATTTTCTGTAGTATTTCATCTTGTCTTGCATATATCTCGTGTATTTTTTTCTAGATGGGCCAAATGTCTAGCTAGTACATCAAAAGCTGAAAAAATTATATTTTAAAAGTTAAAATTACAGTTAAACTATAAGAAACATCACCTAAAAAATTATGAATATAAGAGAATCTACTAACTCTTTGATTTCAATTTTTTCTCCTTGAAGACCTTTACACTTGAAGTAGATGGTACTGAAAGTTCAATAACATCAACAGTAGAAGCTGGAAGAAAAATTGTTGTTGCAGGTAGAGTAATAATACATAACAGATAGTGTAACTATATACAGGTTTCCTCATTAATGTATACATACCTATATTTGTGAGGATCGAACTAGCAATGTTATTCTCGGAAGAGATGGATAAGGCCGCTCACAGAACTCCTCTACTCTTGTAGTAGGTTGTTCTTCACTCGAATCATCTAAAATGTAGCTCCTAATTATTTACCTTTTACGAATTGTTGTGTCAGAAACAACAACCAATAAATATTGTGCATTCGGTTCTTAGTAGTCGAGTTGAATTAGAGAGATCACCTGGACAGAGAAGAGGAACCACTACAGCACAATAACATTCAGAACCGCACATCCATTCCCGACAAGCGGAAATACCACTAGCATTACCTAGCGATAGTATTTGAAAGTATAGTAAACTCCCGTTGATCGGGGCGGCGGCCGGTTCGGATAACGAAATTTCTGATTAAACGAAGTCCCGCGTGAAACACCCCAAATTGCGTTAATACCACAAAATATGATCGTAAAACGTGCATACGTAGAATGCTATTGATATGGTTGTGAATAAGCCTGCATGTTTTTGACTGAAAAATTTGTGTAGACGTGTTAAAAAGGCGCGTCAAAGTATGATTGAAAATTCAAAGTTTTTAAATGCTTAATAACAAAGCTCGTTTATTTTGCGTTCTTAATAAAAAAATCCGCCTTATTTGGCAGCGGGGGTGTCACGAGCAAATTGATAATGGGTCGCGATGGTATTCAATGGGTGGGGGTGGGGTAGGTGCATTCGGAAAAGTTTGTTCCGATGTACGCGATTCGGATAAATGGGAGTTTACTGTAAAAAGAAAAAATGTCTATACCGTAGGTGCGAAGCGGAAAATGGAATTTGAATACAATTTTTTATAATAGAAACAAAACAGAGAAGAGTTCCTATACAAAATTTTACCTCAATAGAAGAATCGGGTTTGTATCCTCACATCAGTTTTTATTTACTATCTATTTCCTTTCCTTGACGCCTTAAGTACGTTTCTCCATGCAAAAATCCATCACTTAATATATTCGTTGGCAAAAATTAATCAACCCAATGTTGGCCTTATGTTGGCAAAACCACCTATTTCTTCTCAAATCTCTGTTGTAAATAGTCCGTTGGCCCAATGTTGGCATTACGTTAGTTTTTCCACTAACCATTTGCCAACGGTGCCCACCAAATCCTGCCGTTGGCCCAACAACCTGTGTTACTAGGGAAGGTTCCCTTGTAAGACCTACTTTCGCTGAATCCCACGAAAATTTAAGTTGGAAAAATAATAATCCAGTAAAAAGAATAGTTTGTGGCAAAAAAGGTATTCGTGATGCATGTAAGTGCAATTTTTACCAAACCTTTAAAAGATTATGAGATGCTTTCGGTACTTTGCGGAGCGATTCGCTTCTGTAATACGCTCGTCGTAGCCAGAATGGGCAAGACGGTGGAAATTTGGCGCGCCGGAAAAACCATCATATTAAAAAATTCATAACTTCCTTTAGAAATAAGATAAAGTATTCCGTCCTTCACCAAAAACTACCTTATACATTTCTTTAAATTTCATACGCATCATGTATTGGGGTATCTCTTACGGTACGAGACTTCGCCGCTGATCGCTTTTTGGAATGCATAATTCGAAATTTTAGGATCAAACTGTACTTTTTTGGTTATAAAAGTTTTCAAATTACGAATATCGTAATTTTATGCTAACCATTACGGAAAGTTAACTCTGGGATACTTTCTGTGTAAATTTGGTGCCAATTAAAGCAACGCCATGTTTAATACAGGGTTATTAAGATAATGTCGGAAAATAGCGTTTCCAGGCGGAAATGTAAGAAAATATTTTTTATAAATGTTATTTTTACTAATATGAAAAAAATATTTTCACCATTTATTCAGCCTTTATATTTTACCCCATATATGATTTTATTATCTACCGATTTGTAAATTTTTGTAAATGGCAACTTTGAGTGCCACTCCACTCAGTCCGCTTGTGATCTGACCCATCTCATTTCTCGCCTAGCTCACTCCGCAAACCCCGCTGGCAATGGAAGGCAAATACCATTTTTCTTTGAAACTCTTTCTTAGTGGAAGGCCAGGACTATTTTACTCCGTTCCGCTAAGCTATTTCTCGCTCATTTCCCTTTCGCATTGGAAGGCGGGCATAACTGTGTTTACTTTTTGGCAATACAAATTTAAATTAAGCTACCATATGTACTATATACCATATGCAGTTTATGCATAAATTTTCCATGTTTTTTGATAACACTTTCATAATTTGAAGTATTATTCAAAAAGCCAACATGTAAATCCACATTACAGAAGGTGATATTGTTTGTGAATAAAATATATATGGTTGAATTTCAAAGTTTGGTAATGGTTATATTCAATTTCTTTGCCGCTAGTTGGACGAAACCATACCGCCCTTTGCCTACAAAGTCCCCCAAACGGCATGTTAAATTGTTCTGCCTCGGTAGCTTAGCTGGTTAAAGCATTCTCCCGGCAAGAGGAAGATCCCGGGTAAGATTCCTGGCCTTGGTTGACTTTTTTCCATGTCCGTTTCTCCTTCGGTTTTTCAATCAATAACCTTTGTTTTTAGGGACTTGTTTATTCACACAAAATTACACAAATCTTTTGTCATTTTTGTCAGAATTCTTTGCATTTAGACTTGAATATGATATTCCACAACCAAAATAAGAATCTTCATTCAATTTCCTTTCTTCTGGTGTTCATCTTGATTTCATACAACTTTTAATTCTAAGTTAATTCTGCAAATGAAAAAAATGTCTGCAATCGATAAAAACGAACTTAATGCACATTTCATGTAGGAGAGACAATTCAGGACGTCTAGAGTCGAACCAAGGATACTTTGGACTTAAAATATCTGCATGCACGCTCCATTCAACCTTTAACGACTCTATAAAATCTGTAATCATATCCTATGTCGGGAAGTGCTTGAAATTAATGTTCAACAATTCTCCCATCCATTTCTTACATTAGTTACTTCATCTGATAAATATATACATAAGGGTTATTATTTTTTTAAGATTTTTACATATATACTATAAAGTACACGTATAATTTTTGTACATTTCTATTTTTTTGTAGCTAATGCCAAATTGATTAATAATCCATTTATGTGAATACGGTATCTGGAATAGTATTTCTGATTGGATAGGAATTCTACTGTACTCCCTAGATTAGGAAAGCCATTTTTCATATTTGACCCCGATTAAGATGTCAAAGTAATAAATCCTATTCACAGAAATCGATGGTCGGTATCGTATAATTCAACAAACATTTAATCACCGTGGCAACACATTGTATTCTTCCCTGGATGCTTTAGCGCACTAACTGCATACCCACTCTTAAGCGGTCTATAGTATCAAATGGAAAAGCTAGAAATGAATAAGGGAGAGCAGGGCAGAAATTCAATTCAGCATTTTGTAAGAGCGGCACATAAACATGGTAACTAAAACAATTAAATACATGAAAGTGAAAATTCTGCGTAGCACCGGAAGATTTCTTTCAGAGTGCGATCAGCAGATGAATCTCGAAATTCCGCAGATGGAATGAAAGACGAAATCGCAATTTGGGCTGATTTCTTTCAGTGACTTCCCACCAAAAGGAACCTTTCTCAGACCCAATTATTTCGATATGAGTGGGCATTAATTTAATCTATCTGTCAGAAGTGCCGATGGTGTGCGATGAATTATATAAATGTTTAAAATTAATAAAATAAAATCCCAATTCTGCCCTGTCTGTCCAGTCCAACCATATTTTCTTTCATTAGTTTAATGCAATTTATATGTTGTTTAACCTTCAACCCTCGAGTACTTGCTTCCCAAATCGTCACGTCAGTACTCGCGTTGGGTGGAATCCGACCGACTTCTTCCAAAGGGGAAAATAGTCTCAAAATGTAGCGAATACATTTTTAATTAATTGGTGGTGTTGTCATATTAATTAATGGTTAACCTGGTTATTAAAATGACAAGCAAACTAAACAACAAAAATATTCGGTAAAAATTCTATATCCCTGACGCAGAGTATATGGCTGATGAATTTGGAATATTTTGTATTAAATGTTAACTGTTTGAAAATAAAATAACCTTTAATATACTAATGATAATTATTAATTATATTATATTTATATAACATCTCTAAAAATTAAGGCAGAAACAAGGTTAAAAATGCAATATTTTCTGTAAAGGTCTTTCATCTACCTGGCACTACCACTAACAAAAATTTGTTTAAATAATTAAACTTCCATTTCCGGCGAAAATGGATGACTGGTTCAGAACATTCCAAAACTCAGCTGCTACGAGAAAGAAGATGTAAAAGAGCACTAATAAAAAGATATGGAATTTTAAAATTCACATGGGTAGATTTGACCCAGACGCGAGTACTAGAGGGTTAATAACAAAGAAAAACTTATGTAGTATATTCTCTAAAATTATTAAATTATCAAAAAGTCAGTTATACCAGATGAATTATATAAATGTCTAAAATGTGCTTAAAGTAAGAGGCAGAATGTGGAAATCGTACAGTTGAATAGATTTCAGTTACTGTTGATTAAGTATTGGTCAAAGTATATTTCAATCTGCTAGCATTATAGTCCACCGCTAAATAAGATTAGATCATTGATGTTTTTTGATTGCTCATCTCTCAAAATCATTGAAAAATGAACACCGATTACTTGAGGTGGGAACAATCGATTGAAAACAATCGAATAATTCGGTTGTTTGCTTCAATCGATTTATTCGAATAAAGCGATTTGATTTTTCACTCTATCCTAACCGAGTGAATTTAGTCGATTGTTTTGAGTGAGTGGATAAAAATAGAATAAATCCTTTCGATTGTTCCAAGGGAGTAATTCACTCCTTCAGAGGAAATGTGTGAAAAATCGAAGAGATTTATTCGATTTTTCACTCGATGCACGTTGAAGAGGAAAGGATGGAAGTGGCTCGTACTGTGATCCCACTTAGTGGAAATCTGGTAGAGCTACGTGATACTGATGAAATATGAATATAGATATCATATATACGTGTGTGTGTATGTGTATCTGATCCGATATCCCGGTAGCCAGGTGTTACTGCCCCTGACCAGATATTGTGTCCTGTCCAGCCTACGAAAGCGAGTGAATTCATTCGAATGAAAACAATCGAATAATTATTCGATTGTTTTTTTAATCGATTGTCCCATCTCTACCGATTACCAATGTCCGCTAACTGAATCCTTCAATTTGTCAGATTCCTGAACAAGTGGACCTGGGACCAATTGCTGAATAGACGTCCTCATTGAGGAATCAAGACATTAACAATCTTGGGGTAAGTACCTCAGAAATTACTATAAAGACATTGGCAAACGATTGCTTTTAAATTCCAATGAAAAATTAGTGGAACATTTAAAACGCTTTGTATTTTTTGTTTATTAACTATTGATGGATAATAGTTTGATGATCAGTAGGATAATAATAGTAAATTTATTGATACTCTGGGATACTCTGAGTCTCGTAAGAACAGACAAAAAGAATAATAATGATATGTTTATTACAGGTACAGGTTATTTTTTATTTATTTATACATTTTTATACATTTTATGTTTA
The DNA here is from genome assembly GCA_947579665.1 of Sympetrum striolatum. Taxonomy (NCBI): domain Eukaryota; kingdom Metazoa; phylum Arthropoda; class Insecta; order Odonata; family Libellulidae; genus Sympetrum; species Sympetrum striolatum. The sequence continues at coordinate 106,444 of CANPUZ010000135.1, read as the reverse complement.
TTTCCTCTTATTTTCTTTTAACAATTTCCTATAAAGTTTGTTTTTGATAATTTTCAGTGTACTACACCTTTTAATCTTTCATTTGTATGTATTTCTTTATGTACAGTAGAACTCTAATGATCAGAATCAATTGGAACCGGACCCCATTCAGATAATCGAAAATGAAGATAATTAATTAACTTCTGTTTGTACATTGAAAACATGAGAAAAAAATCTTGTGTGGCCAGCACATGACTTTCTCCATATATAAGATGTAAATATTTATCTACGACAGTAATTTCGAACTCTATATTCCATCTAAACTTTGAAGATGAGTGATTAATTTATATATTATTATCTTTGACGCCAAAAACATTATAAATAAGGTTTTTCGGGGCATACTCAATGAAAAACGATGAAATTGGACTTTTGCCCAGAGCACCCACAAAGTACATAATCAGCAACTTCCGGTTTATCAGTATTTCATGAATAACTCCTTAACAATCAGTGATACAAAAATTTCTTTCAAACAAAAGTCATAGTAAATTTTATTTTCTAAAACTTTTGTAAATAATAGTATAAACCTTAATATCATATTTATGGAGATATTTTGAAAACCGGAAATGATCTTTGAAGAATGAAGCTCGACTTCCGGTTAACCGATTTACTCCAAAAACTAATCAACTCTAACGACACCAACAAAAGTACTATGTAAGAAATTTGGTGTTGATACAACGAATGGTTTTCATGTTAGAGCGCCCACAAAGTACATAACAGCTACTTCAGGTTTATCGGTATTTCACGAATAACTCCTAATAAACCGGTGATACAAAAATATGTTAAATACAAAAGTTATAGTAAAATACATTATCTAAAACTTTTATAAGTAATACAATACACGTATATATCATATTTATGGAGATATTTTGAAAACCGGAAATAAGCTTTGATGAATAAAGCTCGACTTCCGGTTACCCAATTTACTCCAAAAACTAATCAACTCTAACGACACCAACCAAAGTACTATATAAGAAATTTGGTGTTGATACAACCAATAGTTTTTACGTTATAGCGCCCTCAAGCACAGACACACATACATACACACACACACATACACACAGATATCATTCCGAAAATGGTTAAAACGTGTTCTAGGGACCCCAAAACATGTATTTCCGTTGAAATCTCAAAGTCGAATTTTTTCATGAAAACAATACTTTCTCTATACTTTGTATATGGAGAAAGTAAAAACTACACACCATATTTCCTGACCTATAAGATGCACTTTTTTTACTCCAATCTATGCTCTAAAATCAGTCTGCGTCTTATGCGCTGATGGTATGCGGGTACAACTCCGTCCTATAATAAGCAAGCCGATTCGCCGGTATAAATGCATACCATTAAGTATTTTTTACCATATCAGGCATTGAAAATAGTTCAGTTAATTGCAATTTTCGATAAATGCACTTTTTTGATTAAGTTGTAAGGAATACAGTTTTAATATTTCGATGACAGAACTTCCTTTAAAAAAATATTCCCAGGTAAATAGGAAATGCATAGAATGTAGCACGTTTAGTTTAATCTCGCATGTGGTGCTGCTGCAAAACTTATACACATTGGGCTAACGGAGATGTCATCCCTATGCTAATACATTGTATCTCTCGCGATAAAGAGTTTACCAGCACTCAATCTTATGTAAGAAAGTATGAGTTTTTTGTAAATTCTTACCTGAAAAATTAAGATGCCTCTTACAGGCCGGGAAATACGATATATAGTATTAAAAAAGAGCTATGTTTTAATTAATTTAAAAAATGGTAACACTTTGCAATTTTTTTATAAAACATTTTTAACAGTATACTCAGCCCAGCGGCAAGGGTATGTTTTTTTTTTTCGTGTAGGTCTATTCGGTTTCTACTGTTATGCTTAACACAAATTTTGAATTGCTACATGAGATGGTGTCCTTCGAGCGATTCGGATAATCAGCAATTCGGATAGTTGCAGTTCGGATAATTGGAGTTCTACTGTAATTTCATTTTCTTCATTTCTTTGAGATTTATCTCCCATTGTTCAACGTTTATTTTAATTCATCTACAATTAATGTAAGTTTAGTTAAGGTGATTTATTTTATCTGATTGTTTGTTATGCAGTTATGTTTTTTCCCTCTTTTTTTTGTACAATTTTTATATTTTCACTGCCTGTCTATCATAACTCTTTTCATTCTTCTTCATCAAAAATACAGTTTTTATTTGTTGGTTTCACAGGTTTTTCACACTCCCCTTCCTGTGAGTGTTTTCCTACAGTAGAATTTTTTTCCTGAGCCCTCAGCTTAGTTTTTTAAATCCACGTATTAGTTTTCTTCTTTTGCTAACTATCTCTCTCTTTCTGTCCCTCATCTGATGATGGGATAGGTGTAACAAGAGACTCCCTAGCCTCAATCTTGCCCAAAAAAAGACCTCTTATTAGAAGTGTACATAAGTATAATAATATCGTCCTTTTACACTAAGTGATTGATAAATTGTAGGAAGCGAAATTTTTAATGATGATAGTTTACATAAAAAAGAATCCTTACATGAGAACCAAATGACTAGAGCATAGAGTAGGAAGAGAAATGTTGTAGTCATTTCCTTATTTGGACTCTATATGGATATAATCTTCGAAAAGAATATAAGAATACTTACCGTATTTGACGGCATATAAGACGCACCTTTTTTCCTAAATTATGTCTCGAAAAATTTCCCTGCGTCTTATATGTGAAGGTTCAACCTCCACAGGTTAACTTTCAATACTGAATGCTATTTTTAGCCCAGATGGTCTATACTACCTATTTCATAATTGCATTCAATGATTGTGTTAATATTTGGCTTTTACGAAACGTGTAAACTAAAAGAAACTTGCACGGACTATTAAAACTTTTTTTCCTTGTGAGTGCCAACTTAATGAGGGTGCCTCTTATATGCCGTCAAATCTATTATGTATATATATATATATATATATATATATATATATATTATATATATATATATATATTATATATATACTAGCAGAAGTACCCGTTGATTCTCAACGGGGATATTTAATTTCATAAATATCAGTGTAATAACCTTGATCGTAACAAATTTTCCATAATTGTTGGTAAATAGCGAATACCAGACTTTCCAAACCAATATATCAAGGAATGTAAGTTACAATTAAGTCTACAAATCCACTCTAACTCAATATTCAATTTAACGCAGGTTGATGATCTTTTCCGTGACAATGTGTCAAAATGTATCTACATATGAAAGTGAGGCTTACATATAGCTTCTTCTCTCTTGGCTTATATCTTCTGAAGGCAGGTTCTAGTATCTGAATGAGCTTTTCGGTAACAATGTATCAAAATGTATCTACGTATGAAAAGAGGCATAGGTAATAGCTTATTCCTCTCTGACTTTTATCTCCTAAAGGAGCATTTTCCTTCTTTCTACGCCGATTGAAGCCGCTAACTTTCGACTGGTCCTCATTGAGAGGATATCTTCAGTAACTGAATAAGTGTGATTCCGAGAATGGACAAATACGTCATTGTTGTATTTCTTACGTGAAGAAAAAACTATAGACATTAAATAAGAAATGGTGTATCATGGAACCAGAAGGTATGTTTCATTGTTTTATCTTGGCTATACTCATAACATGAGGTTGTTAGTGAGAATTCGTGACTCGGATAAAATGTAGTGGTATGTTAATTAATGTCCAGGAACTTAGTCGTAGATCTTGGGAATGATTAAGTGCAAGACACAACGCCATATTAGGATTAAACGATAAAAGCCATGACAATAGAGCGACAAATTTACCGAAATCAGTCTGTGGAGCTATGCTCTTAAGTCAAAATTCATTATATGATAAGTGCATTGGGTTAAGTGAGCAGAAAAGTATTTGATTACAAACCTAATGAATATTTGCAATTATTTTATTGCTGAAAATATTTTCGATCAAATGATAACATTGGCAGTCTCACACAGAAATATGTCAGCAAAGTTCCTTTTGGATCCAAGTGATAAGGCTTCGAAAAATGCTAGTTTGATCTCGGTAAACACTTTGCCGATATGTCTGTGTACGGGACTTGGTTAAGATTGTTAGATTTATGTACTCTGCGAGTGACGTATGGCTGGGGAAAATATTGGCAATGTAAATGATCAGATATATTAATTTCTTCTCCAGTAACTAATGAAAAACTTCTAAGATAAATTCTTTCCTGGACCCACAAAATACATTCAGAGTAGAATCTTCACAGTAATCAATAAATACAGACACCACCTACCTCCGTTGAGAAGGCGTATAGTGGCTTAAGTAAATTTACATTTTGTGGTTATCTGAATAGTTTCTTATCCCGAAAACAAACTTATGTTTAAGATGTTTAAGAATTATAACCTATTCTTCGGCTGAGGTCAAATTAATAAATTTCAGCGTACAGTATGTTAAATATTGACATTTGGGTTAGCTGTTTTCAATATCAGAATTTTATTTCGACATGGCACTCCGTCCAGTAAACACCTAGGTAAATCATACTATATATTCATAACGAAATGCATAAATCAGTAAGTTGATCATGATGCTCGTAATTATAATTGAACGTTGATATTGCTACTGCAGCTATAATTTACGCAGCATTAGATATTTCTATACGGTTCGAAAAAAAACAGAATTTTTCACTTTAAACAATTAACAATACATTAAATCATGCAATTTCATAATTTGAAACTAATAAACAATATGATGAAAAGACAAAGCCATCTATATGAAGATCACAGTTATAAACAACGCAAAATATCATTACAATACCGGCAATTAATGCTACATAAGTTTTTTAAACGTTTTTAAATCTGTTGCAGTAAGAATTTTCAACACAAAATAGCATAGTATTATAGTGCAGTAGAATAGACTTTATTCATTTGTGATTGCAAAACTGAGAAATGATTTCAAAAACTATTATACCTCTGTCTATGATATCCACAATATACAGCGTTTCAAGTAGGGGTCTCCAAACTTTTCAGCTTTATTAACTATCAAACAGCAGATGCGGCCCGCGGGCAGTAGTTTGGATTTGGATTGAAGTAAGAGATTACCCATTCTACTACAATATCTTAGATTTTTTGCGGTCTACAGATAACTGAAATGCCTTTACCTTTTTAGACTTTTAAATGTTACTTATTCGCTCCTGACCACTAGTCGCTCAAAACTTAAAGGAAAACAAAGACCGATTAAACATAAGAAATAAGGACGTCCGTAATTTCCGTCAAAACTCAAAAATATTATGAGAGATATCCACAACTTACCACGTTATTATTTTAAATCAGAGGAATTGACAGTGAGAAAGCAAATTCTATCAACGTACGAATTTCGAAATCATTTTATTTCACTGAATATTCAGTTAACAATTACGTTACCATAAACAAAACTCGGTTTTCACAGACGCTTAAAGAAAATTGAAAAAATCAATGAAAAAATGTTCGTACCTTTCAAAGTGCGTTTCTTCACAGGATATTGTTTGTCACAACAAATTTTAAAATGCCATTCAATTTTTTCTTCACCATAAATCTTCAACTCTTATTTTCAAAATTTATTTTAACTGGCCATTGATCTGCCATGTCTTCTTATAGAATTACACATGAGTTCGGAATCAACAATTGCCTTGATCGTCAAGGGAATGGGTTTGTTTACAACATGAAAATTTAGACGAAATTTTCGTATATTTTATCAAAATTCTCACAATTTCAAATCGCATACGATATTTCTCAGCCAAAGTAATCACATTAGGATAAGCAGTACACGTTTAAAGTAACATTGTCATACAAGTACAAAGGGGCCAAATGAATCAAGCATTAAACGTAAATGACAGAAATAAATAACATTTCACTCAAATAACCAACGATGAATATTCTACACGGAAAGTAAATGTATTTTGGAACTGACTGGTATCTCAATCTTAAAATGTGTAACATAAACACGAACCACAAAAGTAATCACAATGTCAAAATAGAAACGAAAATTAAACTCCAATAACAGAAGGATAGTAAATGAATATGGAGTGGAAGCACTTTAAAACAACGAATAAATCAATTTTTGCATCCTGCATTTAACAAAATAAAATTTCTTTACCTTTTTGATCTATCATAGGATGCTGGAGGTCTGCTACAACTTAACAACTCGCCGTTCAACTCTTCAAGGGTTACAAACAACGAATCTGGGAATTCTTTTCTTTCTTCGCAAACTCCATTTCCGTAATTTGCTAAATATAAATCAAAGCAAATTGATTAGATTTAATACTTAATTCAGAAGAATATATTCTTAACATCCTCAACTTACCAGGATATTTATACGAAATAGTTGAATTGATCGATAGAAATCCATTTTCAGTAAACCACTGTTATAAAACTCATTTCATTTTACGAAGAAGACGGTAAACAATTAAGTTGATGTAAATAAAACTTGGTTGCTACAGACTCGTCAACAAAATTCGAATTTTTAAAAATTTATATCGTCAAGGGAATGAGTTGTTTACTACATGAAAATTTAGACAAAATTTTCGTATTTTTTATCAAAATTCTCGCAATTTAGAATCGAAGACGATATTTCTCGACCAAAATAAGAATCTTTATTCTATTTCCCTTCTTTTGATGCTCGTTTAGACTCCTTACGACCGTTCTTTCTAATTTAATTTTTCAAAAGAATTGAAGCCTGCAACGAAAAAAATGAACTTTGCATGTATTTCTTATGAAAAAACTGTTTTAGTCGTCTGGGATCGAACCGTGGACTTTAGGCAAATTTAAAGTATCACTTGATCATCCCTGGGAAGACATTTAATTACGTTTAAAGTTAGAACATCGTGCGACTTCTAGTTTTCGAGATTACGTGGAATATACATACAGGCATTTTTATAGATGTATAAGATAACGTGTAACCTCCAGAAAAAAGCCGACTTTGAACCTCGGTGTCATCAGTTCGATTCCAGAAGGCCCCAAAGTCGCGATATTCTCCATAAGAATACATGGTGGGAATTTTAGAAAATTTTTTTGAGGCACTTCCCGGAAAAGTGGAGAGTTGAAATTCGAGGGATTGCTAGATACCGTGCATATCCAACGAAAATCAAAAAGACATCTTCAAATATTGTCCATGGTTCGATGCTAGGTCGGGGCAAAAATCGGCCGTTTAAAATGCATTGCGGCGATTTTGAAGATTTTTTTTGGATCCTTTCCCAATGACATGGAAACTTGAAACTCGGCACGTGGATATACATCATGAATAAATCTCATAATCTAATTTTATCTATTCGCTGATGGTCCTTGGTTCAATCCCAGGGGGCAATTTACATTCCTCAATGCATTTCTTATGGAGACAATGGAAACAAATTTTAGGTACTTCCCGGCATGATATCAACTTCAAACTTTGTTTGGAATAAGATCAAGTCCTAACAAATCATTGACTGTGATCAGTTAATAGCTTGTGTATGCAGAAGAAGACCCATATGGGATAAAAGAATATTCTAAATAAATATAAAATACAGTAATTTGAATTTAAGATAGCTAAATGTCATTATATTGCCATGGAATTTGTTTCACTGATAAAGTAATCTGCAAATTGCTCTCGAACACTGTTCAACCTGTCTGCAACTGTATCTCAGGAACGATGCTGTTTTATGTCAGGATTGCCTACTGAACTGGTCGGTAGCCTTGGTCGTGAACCGAGTTGTTGTACGCCAACCGAGTCAAAATTTGGTTGCCAAAGCTGGTCGTAAACCGAGTTGGTCGTGAATAGAGGCGGTCGTGGACCGAGGTTCCACTGTACAGGGAAGGGGTGAAATTTTAAATGGATGAAAGAGAGGAAGGCTGGGTGAATCGAGCTTGGAGTTAGCTATTAATCTTACAATTCGTTTTTGTAATTTGAACAATTTGATAGCATGGTGGGAAGAACCCCAAAACAGTATGCTGTAGACAATATGCGAATAAAAAAGGCCATAATAAATAGATAACAATGCATTGGTTGAAACAGTGAAACGGATATTGCGGATGAGAAAGCAAACAGAACTTGGTTTTTTTAAAAGAAAATAAATATGAGAGTCCCAGTAGAGGTGTGAGTTAATGTGTAAGCCAAGAAGATTGGAAGAGTCCACCTGAGGTAATATATTACTATCTAAAAAAGTATCTAATTTTTGAGTAAGTTCATTTTTTGGAACAAAGTGAATTATTTGAGATTTGAAATGATGAAAGCAACTCGGGTGAGTCTATATAGTTGTTTAATAATTTTTGTAGAAAAATAATTCCAAAGTTACTTCTCCTAGTTTCTAAAGTTTTCATACTTAATGATATAACAAATAATAATGATAATATAAGCTTTATTTAGCCCAATTCATTTAAATACACTCAAATTCATTAATTTATCAATTTTTTTTTTAACTTATTTAATGTTATTTTTTATTTGAGTAATTTTCTTGTAATTCCTTTTTTATCTAGATGGCTTATAAAAAGCTTGACATTGAAGCTGTTAAAAACATGGTTAGATCTCTAAATATATTTATGAAAAATTATCTTTTATTTTTACCTTTAAAATATAATGTTTTTATAAACTACATGAGAAAGAGCATAAACAGAATTAAACCGCTAAAAATAGAAGTTAGCAGCTTCATTTTGATCTACATACTCTTTTAGTTGGAAATAAAATTTCAATATTATCATTAACAGTGTTATGCTTCTATTTGGAGCATTGTATCAATTTTAGTACAGTAGAAGTCCGTTATAACGAGAGCTGACAAAAATCGGAAAAGTGCTCGTTATAACGCGATACTCGTTATAGCCGATTTCTAACAGTAAGTCTAATTAAGTCCGTCTTCTTGAATCCAAGGTCAGTAAATGTGTCCGAATGGAACTGTATGGTTTTTAATTCCTACGCAAATGCTTCAGAATGCGTAAAAGAGTATGTTCGCGTCAAAAATATTATATCATTGACTCATAAACCATAACCAAAGTGCGTCCTCTAACATAAAATGTGGATCATCATTGCTAAATTATCGTCGAAAGTAATAATATATCATTAGATAATCGTATTAGTTAGGATTTAGTGATTTAGCTTAATAATTAAACATGGCTTTCCAGTAGTGTAAGTAGTTGGAGTCATGCTCGTTAGACGCGAGTTTTTCTCCGGTGCCGGCAATTCGCAGCTGGTGAGAGCAGAATTCCTTCTCCTATACTCTAATGGACACATTTCTCCAGCATCTGGGCACTAACTCCGAATTCAGCTCAGCAGATCCATCGACAGAATCATTTTCTGTATTTTTTTTAAACCCGAATGTTTGAAACACTTATTCACACTTTCGGGTGATATTTTCCCCAGGCCAATGCAAACCCATGGATTGCCTCCAGGACATTCCATTTGATGCGGGTTTCTTTTGACATTAACTTCTTCATTAACGTATTAACGAGGTGTGATCTAAAATGGCGCTTTGTAGCTGTAAATAACAGTTTGTCACACTAAATACATGGCCTATCTTACAATTTATAGTATTTAAACGATAATTTGCTTTTTGCATTACTTACCTTTTCTTCGTATTTTTCGAGGATCGACTTGAGAATTAGAAGCCAATTATGTGCCGCTTGCTCATTTACTTAACTGGATTCACCGCTAATTATGTGGAGTGATCTCTTCTTCCTTTAAATCTAGCTAATCATCCGTGCTACGGAAATTGTCCGGTTTCATGCGAAGGGCAAGCTCTTCAGCTTTCGCTTTTATCGTTGTTCCGCTTATTGGAATTCCTAGAGATAGCTGCTGAGTGAACCATTCTAATAGAATGGACTCCAACTCCGTATTATCCGTTGGCCGTAGTTTTTTGCACCCTCCTGGAGTGTTTTGCATCATGAATGCAAACTTAATTTTTTCTTTGTTCTTTAAAATCATAAATAAAGTCGACGATGACATGCCATACCGTCTGCCGGTTTCAGATTTACTCGCGGTTTCTCTTTCGCACAATTTCAAATTTCTTTGCTAAATCTAAAGCCTTTCTTTTACTCTCCATCACAGAACTGTCACACTAGAAACTCAGTTATTGGAAAGCTCTGAACGGACTCATGTCTAATGATCGACTGATGGAAGAGTGATGGCCATCATGTGGAACCCCCAATTCATATCAAATTTCATTCTCAAGATATTTTTCATACACACGCTTCATAGCTAATGAATCGGCGCGAGGGAGAGGTTACCCTGTAAATCCGAAACAGCGCTGCTTATATCTCTTATATCCCTTCCATTAGACGGTTTGGTGCCAAGTTTCGAGTGAAAACAAATCCCACAGGTGGATGCCAATAAAATGGAAACTCGATTCAACCTGCTAACTAGAGGGATTATCGACGAAAATAAACAAGATTCAAGGGGATAAGATATAGGAGACGTGAGGGACAAAGGGGATAGTGAAAATCATGAGCCGTCTTCGATTACGAGATATGCCACCTGCAAGGCGAATATAGGACCGTGACACTCGTTATAACGATACCTCAGATTTTGATCACTCGTTATAATGGAAGTAACTCCCTATCCTTTTTGCTGTGAGACGGACAACGTCCAATGAACCACTCGCTATAACGCAACTCTCGCTATATGCCGTACTCGTTATAACGGACTTCTACTGTATATCTATCGCATTTTAATAATAAAGACATACTGAGACGGAATACGAAATTGAATTTTTGGCAAGAGGACAACTAACTCAAATTGTTTAGTGTAGTAAGGGTAAGGCCCTCCATCCACGAGGCTTCGCGTCATAGATGCATACGCGTAGCGTAGCTTGTCACGACGTGACGGTTACGCCCGTTTTCTGTACACGAAGCGTACTGAATAGCTAAAGCACATGTTGCTTTACCATGGCAATGGAACTACGTTTGTGACAATATGGATACTGATGAACCCAAGGCAATGGAATTATTGTAGTTAAAATAATGGATAAAAATTAAATGTTCTTGCCTGACCATTTCAATGCTTTTGCCACCTCACTCCAAGCTTTTTCTGTTATTTCTTTCCTGGAGTATTCTGGAATAGTATGATTGCATAGATAAGCATATTTCTCGTCTGTCAGAACAAGATGAGTTGCCTCCGCCATCTTCCAAGGTTCACTCCAATAAGCAAAGTACGCCTCGCTACCGACACTGTTGGTCGCCTGGCTACATGACGAAAGCATGCTTGGATGGAAGCGCTACGCTGCAGCGTTGCGTATGGATGATCATTTAATTACATTGTCTGCTGCTCACAGCCGTACAGCTAGCGATGTCGCGTCTATTCCTCTACGCTTCTGTGACGCCTCGTGGACAGAAGGCCTAATTATGAGATTATGCACCTATTTTATAGGGTGGGCAAGTTTAGATAAGAAAGGGAATCAGCATATGAAATTTCATTCACTGCAATACCTACTTTATTGTCAACCCTTAAAGGACTAAGGGAGGGCTAAGAAATGTCCAGCACTTTTCTTTTTCAATATTTGAACAACTTAATCGTGTTATACAGTCTTATAACTTCATCACATTGTCAAATATAGGTTGTTAAAGATAACTATATGTTGATGCATTTTGTACGTTTAATTTAAGCAATGTAATGAGAGTGGAAATATGCACAAAATGTCCCTATTCCTTGGTCTAACCTGCGACATATATTTGAAACAAATGGAATCATATATTTTGACAAATAGTTTTTAATTAATTTTAATAATTTAATTTAATTTTTTAAATTATATCTTGTTGTTGATTTATAAACACAACTAATGGTGATGAGAACGAAGGAAGTTTCACACATGATACACATGTTTATTGTAATTGCGCAGTGGAAGTGAAGGAGAAAAAGTCTGCCGTAGCCGGGTATCGAACCCGGGTCTCCCAATTACAAAGCCGTTGCTCTAACCACTAAGCTACCACGGCAGCACAATGCCATTCCTTAATGGACCTTCCTCCACTCCTCCTCCATCGTAGCCCTTGGAAGTGAAGGAGAGATTATGCTGCCATGGTAGCTTATTTGTTAAAGCAACCAACCGGCAATTGGGAGACCTGGGTTCGATCCCTGGCTATGGCTGACTTTTTCTCCTCCACTTCCACCGCACATAACTAATGGTGATTTACAAACTTATTTTCCGAATTAGAGCTTTAAAACATTGAGAAGAAGCTTTGTCATATCCTCGTCTTTGATGAGTTTTTTAAAAAGATAAAAATTTCATTATCTTTATCGCAGTAGTACAATTTTTAGCAACAAAAATCATTCTAAGAAGTTATTAAAAATCAAAAATGACAGTTGCCGAAGAGAAACTATGTTTCATTATTATTTTATCGAAAAAAAACAAAAGTGGACAATTTTTGGCACTCCCTTGGTCCACGGAGTAACCGAAAAAAGGTTGGACCTTTAACGGGTTAATTAACCTTAAAAATCAATTCTTAATTCCCTCAATAGTCTTACTGTGAATAGAGTGTTATGGTGACCATACACTGGGGAAGAAAATTCCAGTGTTGACCCAATGCATTGTTTATCAAAAAGATCAGTCCGACAGGTGGAATTATTTTCATGAAAATGTCACTTATTAATGTGGGATAGTTTAAGTAATAATTTGTTTTCTCAATTTATTAAAGATATTTATTCATCTATGTATATACAAAAGTCAATTAGTTACATATATAAGACAAAATTGAACTAAAATTGCACTTGAAGTTATTGGTTTCCATTCTGGTCCTCCTGAGCCAATAATTGGCTCAGGAATATAAAGAGTACTAAAGAATTACAGAAATATAACTTACATCTAAAAACTTCAGGAATACTCAGTCATTAACCTGTTCATTATGGCAGCCATATTGTCGATCTTTACGCATTTATAATGATATAGCCCGTATGTATGAGAATGTATTCCTTCGTGGTTAACGGCAGACTAAAGGAAACCCTTTCCGAGTATCGTGAGCCTTCCCCCACTCATTTAAAACTGATTGGCCGGAGCGTCCCGGCACGCTCTCCGTAGCAAAAGGGTTAACAATCATAAGTTTTACACAAAACAACATGTTATATCTTATCAAAAATAGATTAAAAAATAACAATTTAAAAATTATATTGTCTCATCGTGTGGTAAGAAGTTTCTCATACTTTTTTTAACGTCGCTTAATGATGTTAAATACAAGAGATGTGTTGGCAATTTATTAAAGATATTTGGTACATTACTGTTTAACCTATGAGCACCATAATTACTATAATTCTTAGGAACATCGTAATTTATCGTTCTCCTTGTCTCCATACTGCGTTCTTTTAATTTTATTCTTTTATTCTTATCCGTGAAATAGTTTTCATTCATTAAGACATAGTTTAAGAGTTTGACAAACTGTCAGTATCTCTAGATTAGCATAAATGTGTTTCATTTCAATCTTTTTCTTAGAGGAAGGAATTTATTTATTAAATTGAAAATAGATAAAACATCCCACCACTTTCTTCTTTTTGATAAGCTTACAATACCAAATTTTAATGCTACGTCTTCAATGGGAACTGATTTTTGTACTATTATATCACATGTAATAGTGTAGTATTGCCTGTTTGTGATGAATAAATTATTACTATTATTTATATTCATAACCTAATTCAATACCTAGTAATAATCTAAGAAATCTATTTTGAACCTTTTCTATCGTACAGATGTGGATAGAATATTGAGGAGACTAATTTAAGAAGCAATATTCTAAAACTGGGTAAATAGGAACTTTAAAATATTTGGATCAGAGAAATCTTTAGAATATCTATGGATAACACTTAACAATAATTCAGTTTCAAAAATAAATCCAAGGTCTTTTTTCTCTCTGAAAATGGCAGCAGAATTAAGTAAAAATAAGACACAGTAGTACTTAACAGAATATGAATACGACTTTAGGTTGTACAAATATCCTTAAAATACTATTAAAAACAAAATTATTATAAATATTGCTATGCCACAAAAAGGGAAAATAAATCTTTGATATTAAAGGAATATGAAAACATTCTGGAGTATTACGTTTAGATAAATTATTCAGATATTCTGTATTAATTAATAATTATTACTTGAATCATTTCAAAATTAAAAGATTTGATAATATTCTCCAGAGTTTGAGGCTAACAAACAATTATATATAATTCCATCTCCTGATTCATTCATATCTATATAGATAGATAGGATACTAATTCACAGGCTAAACCACAAGCATCATTCACTTAAAATTTTTAGAGCATATAGGCCATGACGTCTAACCTCCAGGAAAAATGAGAAATCAATCATTCTGACCATAGGTTCAATTTGAGAAGGCCCCAAAATTGCGATTTTTTCTTTATAAATGTATTGCTTTTATTTTCGGGAATTTTTAAAAAATACTTCCCAGATAGGTAGACAATCAAAACTCAAGGAGCCTACAAATATGGTCATGATCTATTGAAAATACTATTTACTTTTACAGAAAATGTCTGCGGTTCGATGCTAGGGCGATGCAAAAATTTGCCTTTTAAAATACAATGGGGTAGTTTTTCATTATTTTTTTGATGCATTTATAGAAATGATAGGAAGTTCTTGTTTAGCTACAAGATGTATATTAAGACTCGGTTTAAGAAAAAAATTTAGATAAGACCATGCTGTTCCTGGGTTCGATGCCAGAGCACATTAACATTTCTCTCATAAGGAATATAAGGGAAAAGTAGGACTTTGTTTGAGGCAGTTCTGCTTGAATTTTCACACATAGTTAGAGATGGTGATCTTCTGTTGTGCTGCATAGTGATTATATCCAGGAAAACCCGAGTTTGATGCCGGATGGTAAATATATCTCCCATTTAAAACATATTGGATGAATTTTCATAATTCTTTTATAATCTTTACCTTGAAGACAGACAGTTGACACTTTGCATGTGTATGTATATTTATGTTATGCTGATTAAATTATATGGATCCATACTAAATTCAATTAACTAATTAGTATATGTGTTTGCAGTTAAGAAGCAGATCATAGGATATGTAAATGATCGTATTTCTTGGTGATGATAAATTTATTCTTACTCAACATTCAACCATTTGCTTGCAGTATGCAAGCAACATTTTACTCATAAATATATATAGATGTATTTTAGGGTTTCCTTAATCATATTTTAAGAATGCATCCCCTCTAATTTTTTTCTATTTGGCCTTATAAACCTATCTTATAAATATTATTGCGATTCGATAATGGTAACCTGTGCCGACTTGATGCCAAACAATTTTGAGAAATTAAAATTTGTACCTACAAGGAGGACACTAGATTTCTCTGCTAAACAGTTTGAGGTAAATTTGCTTAAAATATACTTATCTTTTTATCATCAGTTATTGTTTAATTAAATGAATATTGATTGTAAAGCAAATAACTTATAAGAGAAACTGTTTTTCTGCTGACTGAATTGCAGTGCTGGTAATTTTTAACTTTTTTAAATGTTTTTTCCTTGTAATATTTTTTTCTGTGTATATATGTTCTGTAAACAGTTCCAATAAATTTGTAAGAGAGGAAGTTTCTTCGTGTTGATTATTTGAAATAGTTAGGGTTGAATATTTCTTGGCTCTTTATTTTATCTGTAAATTTCAGAAACAACAAAATTGATAAATATTTTAACAAAATGCAGGATGTAACATATTTGGCAACACATGATTCCAATGTGTTGCCTAATTCCAAAAAGGTTATTCTAAGAGAAAAATTTACCAGTTCTAAGGTATCCCAGGCAGCACAGCAGATATCTCTTACGGATAGGAAAGGGCAATAATAGGGAAAGCATATCCCCAAGACTGAGATAGGGATATAATGGGTTAAAAAGTTTCCCCATCTTATCCGCTTCGAAGGTTCCATTCCGTATAATTCCATTAATTCATTGCTAATAGCTGAATTGAGATTGTGACGATATATGCATTATGAAAAACTGCCGACTATTTACGTTTCTTGGCCAACAGTGGATTGAAATACAGAATTCAGCTTCTGTAAGTCGCTTAACGTGGAGTACAAAGCGCGATACACATATTAGCATTTCTGCGGAGTAATTGTTTAAGAGATATGAAGAACTTTTTCCCATTAGGTATCTTGTTTCCCAAAATCAAAAGGATTTTTATATATTCTCATAAAATTATCTGCAATTACATCAACGTGTTGCAATGCCCCAGATCGGGTACTCTACCGTGTTTCTATGTCTGCTATCAGCGGAAGACATGCAGCGCTATTTGCAGTAAATGGTCGCGAACTCCTCCATTTTCTTGTAGCGGTCATCTTAGTATTGGTTTAATTAAGTAAGACAGAGAAATATTGAAAAATTTAATTAGAAGCCATGGGGCTGGGAATTAAAAAAACGCCCAACAACTAAGAGGGCAAACAGTGTGCTGTAAATTAGTATTGGTGTTCTGTGGCGTTCGTGTTCCTTTGCTGTAGTCGCCGAAGATAGAAGAGCAAGAAGATATCCCAAGACAGAGAAGCAACTGGAGTCTACGCATTGCTATTTTGTACGAAGAGTTTTAGTAGAGCTTGGATCTCTGCGTCAAGATTTCAAGTGAGTATATATAATTATTTATTCTATTACTGTGCTTTTTTTATCTCGGAATGAACTCATCGTTAACCATGAGGTCGTGCAATCTAAAACGCGTACGATCTGGTTTAATTATAGAGTTAACTCCTTTTTCCTCTATTATGGTGGATCCTTCTGATGTAATCGTAATGAAAGTATTAATTTACAATTAGATTCATCCGTATGTGTATTGAAAGCTTTGGCTAAAGTATTGATATTTCTTTTTTAAGTTCAGTTTTATGGCCATAACCTTTGTTTTATTTGAATGTGTATGTTTTGATTCTATGCTAAATTAATCCCGAGAAATCCTCTCTTACAGTTGGGAAGACATCATTAATTACCAGATTTATGTGCGACAGTTTTGATAATACATACCAGGTGAGTTATATTTAGGAAGTAATCTTCGACTTACTGTTCATCCTGCCATTATTGCACTTTATTTTAATCGGCTGGTTAACTGGTTTTATATGAAGGCACTTAGTTTTTGTAATACTTATGATTTGACTTAGCATTAGGATCGAGTTAATGGAAATTGTTTTAGCAGTGTCGTGATTTGGTATTACCACTCTATATTACTATTATTTCTATAATAAATTGTTAATACCGTTGTGTTTATATTTCGTAACGAATTTTTATTTGTCTAACCTGATCAAAATTGATAATTAGATTATGTAGCTGCAGCAAGATTCTGGGGAAGGATATGAATAATTAGTTAATGATTATTATCATATTTTTTAAGTAGAAGGAACTACTATGAAGTAGCAATCTCCATAAGCTTAGAGGGAATTCTTGTTAATCTATAAGATAAGCAGCAACCATATGAGGCCACATGATGAAAGGGAAGTATTTTTTGATGAAAGCATACAAACTTTGAGATTTGCCAAGGGTGAATGATAGGTAAAATCAGTTGCGGTGGTAGAAGGAAGGAAGGTGAAGGAAAATGTTACTTAGTGTAATAGGATTGGTATTGAATAGTTAAAGGAGTTATTAAAGATTACTGATAAAATGTTCTAAGATCAATAGCTGCAGCTGAGGATGTCATACAAAGAGAAAGCTGCTGTTGTAGAACGATTCTTTGAACAGAAATTAGCTGTGATTGTAAATATGGACCCTAAGGAATGTGCACCAAAAGACTGAAAGCCTTTGAAATCTTGGTTGGGCATATTTTCTAAGAAGAGTAGATTGGGTTGATGTGCTCCAAAAAGAGGTTTTGGGGATTCTTAGAAAGGAATAGATTTTCATTGAACTTGGGAGCTGTAAAGGATGGATTTTTTTGCAAATAATAAAAATATATATTCTATGATCAGACATAGTAAGTGGTTGTACACTTTGAATATCATAAATCATTGAAGATCTTAGTATGTCATATTATATACTTCGGTCATTATGATGGTAGTTAGTTTTTAATTATTTAAGTAAGTGAATTAATCAGATAAACTGTTCAATTTGTTTTAATCAAGTATGTTTAATGTTGTAGCTGTTCAGATGTGTTGCAGCAGTCCTTCCTGGGATGGACTCCACTGAAAACAAGCCTCCTGAGGACAGTATCCTTTCAATTCTAACAAAGGAAGCTATAGATTTTTACATATTTTTATTTAATTTGCTTGAAAATGTTATAATTTTGTCTAAAAAGTCTGTGAAGACCTATTTATATGCATTATTTTGCCTAGAATGATATATTTTTGTTGAATCTGATTGCACATCTTTCTTAAGCAGTGGTGAACTTAGATGAATTTTGGTTCTAAAGCTATTATTTTTCAGATATGTGGATCATTTATATAGTTTATCATCGTGATGTATGACCATTTTTTCACTATCCTTCAAACCTAATCTATCCCTTGTCATGGATTTAGACATTCTTTATGATGTGATAAGTTTTAATACTTGTTTTATTCTAAGATATTTTTTAGAATAAGAGTTAAAGTCACCTAGTGCGGGTAAAAACTGACTCTGATTAAAATATTATTTGAAAAATTTGTAGCTGGGTCTGTTCTATTCAGCTATTAGCATGGAGTATGTTGGCTTTATCCATCATTTATGGACTAAAAGCTGAGATATAAATTGCTCTTTCCCTGAAAACCTTGATCACCAGATCAAAACATGTAAACACATGTTATATATTCATATTCATATTTATGAAGAATGACACAGTTGATGTATGTATAATTATTTTGGAGGATGGATGGATTCTCATATTCTTAAGGAGAATTTTTTTCACATCTTAATCATGGAAAAACTTCTCTTCACTTAACTACTTTAATGGAAAAGGTTTAATTAATTATATACTGTAAATATCTTTTCTTCCTGAATTGAAGTAGTTGTTGTTGAATATTTTATCTGCTGAAATTTGAGATTGTAGAATATGGAAAAAAACTATCAGAAAGACTTCGCTTTATAGATAATCTGTAGAGGCTTTCAGGTACTAATGGTAATTAATTTGATTTTTAAGTTTAAGGAAACGTAATTGGGTTGCAGTTACACAATGCAAATGAAAACATTAAGAGAGAAAGGATACGTTTTGACTTCCACATTTAAATCATTAGTCTTAGTATTCTTTCTGAGTTTTTGTCTATTCTGTTTTGTTACTCAAAATTTCTAAATGGGCCAATGATACTGTCTCTCAGAACTAGTTTTCTGTTTTAGGCTTCTTTTTATTTAGTATTTCACATATATGTTCTAAGACCAAAATGTAGTCATTTCCTCGTACAGTGTTTTCTAACAACCTTTTTCTGAGTATTACTATATTTCAATGCTTAATAGATTTTAATGAAGTTGAATGGATAACTTAGAGTAATTTATTGCTATTTTTAAGTAAAAAAGTTAATGTGAAGTAAAGACATATCTATGGGAAAAAGAAACCTAAAACTTTATATCCTTTATGGTATACCTTCACTCCTAACTCAAGAACTCTTCTTGAAAAACCAGAAGATGGCGATCTATCGTTGAAACCAGTCGTGTTTTTGTTTTTTATAAATAAATTTGTGGTATAAGTACAAATATTTCGAAGATTATTTGCTTTATTTCTTCTTGAAAATTTTAGGAGGATTTTAAACCTAAATGTTTGCTAGTAGGTGTATCCCAGTTGATGCTACATGAAGAGAAAATAGGGAGATAGGAGTGTTTTTAATAAGCCTATACTTGTTCATATACAGGTCAATGAAAAGTACATTCAATTAGATTTCTTTACTCTTAATCATTCTTTATTTCCTAATTGTGTTAGTATCTCTGTTTCTTTATATTGTTATGGCTTCATGTATATCTTGTTATGCTATCATGGAAGGGTTCTTGGCATGCTAGGTAGTATTCTTTGTCGAAGGAAGTGTAAATTTGGGAAATGGAGTCACTTCTGCTGGCCTAAAGAGTGGTAAGTAGAAAGAGTATGGCATGGATTAAGATTCTTCCTTTACTGCTTGATTGAATGGCTGTTGATAACCATCATTAGTTTAACATATCCATCTCATTGAAATGTTTTGGTGTTCAGCAAGCTCCTTTTATGTAGGTTCCTTGTATGTGATTTTCTATCAATGCTTGCCAAAGTGGTTATAGGTCATTCTGTATTCCATGTCTGGTTTTGTTATAAGGTGAAAACATCGGTTTTCATCCATAGTGGTTGTTAGCTTTACTATCTTTAATACCTTTTGTATTATTTTATATTATCAAGTCTTGAAATAAAGTTCTTTGCTGTCTTTCTGGTTTCTTGTTTAATTTTATCCTATTGATTTTTCTTTCATTGATGTGTTAATCCTGTATTTTTATCATGTATCTGCTTTTACTTTGTTGAAATAAATAATATGAGATGGTTTCTATTTTGAGCTTTTTTATTCATATGCAGTTGATTCCAAGGTATAAATAGATTTGCAGAAATATTAACCAAGATTCTTTTTCTTGTCCGCTCTTATATATTAGATTTCGATTTTTTGACTATTACAATGTTTTCCTAAACACCGCCTCATCAGTTCATATCAGGCGCGCCAAAACGTTGGTAGTTCAAATTTTAGCCACTAGATGCTGCTTCCGTAGCTAATTGCTCTAACGTCTGTTAGTTCTCTTAGCGTCCCCTAGTAGCGCTGCTTTCGCCTAAAGGGATATGATATCCCTTAAAAACCGGAAATCTATCTGCGATATTGCCCTTCCTTATCCCTAACTTTGCCCTTCCATATACAGATATTCTTTCCCTTAAGGTGAACCATATCTCTTGGATATCTGTATAATATACGAGTAAAATGTTGCTTGCATACTGCAAGCAGATCGACAACACTAATTTCATATCGGCATCATATCGGGACGGACATCAAAAGAAAAAAAAAATTCAAAATATTCGTAGAATTCGCTGCAATTTAATCGCCTGGCAGCGAACCTCGGTCTTCCTGGTGTACTTACTATGCAGCAAAATAGAAGATTACCATATCAAACTATGTGTGAAAATTCAAGCAAAACTATTAGGTGCAACTACCTCAAACGACGTCCTACTATTCACATACACTCCTTATTAGAGAAATTATAATGTGCTCTGGCATCGAACCCAGGAAGAGCATGGTCTTATCTATTTTTTTTCTTAAACAAAGTGTTAATATACATCTTCCATCTAAGCAAGAGCTCCCTAACATATCGATAAATGCATAAAAAAATTATGAAAAGATACCCCATAGTATTATATATGGGGGATATTTTTAGCGCCCGGCATCGAACCCGGGTCTTTCAGGCAATACTTTCTACGCAGCACAACAGAAAAACACCATCTCTAACCGCGTATGCAAATTCAAGCAAAAATATTGGTTACAACTGCCTCAAATGACGTCCTACTTTTCCTTTATATTCCTTATGAGAGAAACGGTATTGTGTTCTGGCTTCGAACCCAGGAACAGTACGGTCTTATGAAAATTTTTTTCTAAAACTTATTCGTACCATACATCTTCCAGCCAAGCACGAACATCCTATCATTTCGATAAGTGCATCTAAAAAAATAATGAAAAACGGCTCCCATGTATTTTAAAGGGCAGATCTTTGCATCGTCCTAGCATCGAACCCAGGATAACTTTTGTAAAAGTCATTGATGTTTTCGAAAGTCCAAGACCATAAATATAGGTACCTTGAGTTTTAAGTCCCTACCTATCCGGAAAGTATTTTTTTTTAATTCCCGAAAATCACGGCAATGCATTCAAACGTGAAAAATCGTGACTTCGGGGCCCTCTGGAATCGAACCTATGACACTGAGGATCAAAGTCTCTTTTTTCCTGGGGGTTTCACGTTATGGCCAATATGTCATAAAAATTTCAGATCAATGACGCTTGTAGTTTAGGCTGTGAATTTGTATCCTATCTATCTATATAGGTATATATATGAATGAATCCGGAGAAGCATCTATATATAATAGAAGATATATATTTTGGGGCAATTTGTGACGTTGTGCTGCCTGGGATGATTATTATTTAATTTATTATACGTTGATTACATTTTAAGAGCTGCACAAAGGTTGGCTTTTTGTAGGTATTCTTAATAACAAGTAAAAGTTCATACTTGCATATGAAATGTATTTATAATCTTTATTCACATGCCAAGTTTCGAGTTTCAATGTTATCGGGCAAGGGTTAAAAAAAATCTTAAAATTCGTAGCAATATCTTATTTTTGTAGATCTCTGGTGTCGAACCCAGGACCTACTGGCAGATGCAAATACACATTATAACTTGTTCGGACCTGATTTTAATTAATTCAAAGTTTGAAGTCCATATCATACCAGGAAGGTCCTGAAATAAGACTCCATTATCCCCATCTGTAATGCATACGGCAATGTAAATGGCTCTCTGAGATCGAACCAAGGACGATCAAGGAAACCTAAAGCAAAGTATTTTAAATTTATCTATGATCTTTATTTACATGCCAAGTTTAAAGTTACTATATTATCGGGAAGGGGTTCAAGAAAACTTTAAATCGTAACAGTGACTAATTTTAGAGACACCTGGTGTCAAACCCAGGCCGGAATGGCAGCTGTGAATGCCTAGTATGACTTGTTAGGACTTGATCTAATTTAATTCAAAGTTTGAAATCAATATCATGCTGGGAAGTACTTAAAATTGGTTTCCGTTTTCTCCATAAGAAATGCATTGAGGAATGTGAATGGCCCTCTGGGATCAAACCAAGGACCATCAGGTAACTGCTAAAATTCGATTATAAAATATATTCATGATCTCTATGTATGTGCCGAATTTCAAGTTTCCATGTCATCGGGAATGGATCCAAAAAATTCTTAAAAATGGCAATGTAAATTAAACAGGAGAATATTTTCCCTGACCTAGCGTCTAACCAAGAATAATTTTTAATGATGTCTTAATTGTTTTCATTGGATACACATGGCATCCAGCGATGCCTCAAATTTCAACTTTCTACTTTGCCCGGAAGTGCCTCAAAAAGTTTTTCTAAAATCCCCCTGATGTATCTTTATGGAGAAAATGGTGATTTTGGGGCCTTCTGGAATTGAACCCATGACACTGAGGTTCAAAATCCCATTTTTTCTGTAGGTCACACGTTATGGCCAATACGTCATAAAAATTTCAAGTCAATGATGGTTGTGGTTTAGCCTGTGAATTAGTATCCTGTCTATCTCTATGAATCCAGAGAAGCGTCTATATATAATAGATGAGTAAAATGTAGCTTGCATACTGCAAGCAGATCGACAACACTAATTTCATGAAAGCATCATATCGGGATGGTCCTCAAAAGAAAAAAAAAAGTTGAAAATATTCTTAAAATTCAGTGCAATTTAATCGTCCGGCATTGAACCCGGGTCTTCCCGGTGATACTTACTATGCAGAAAAATAGAAAATCACCATTTCTAACTATGTGTGAAAATTCAAGCAGAAATATTAGCTGCAACTGCCTCAAACGACGTCCTACTTTTCCCTTATATTCCTTATGAGAGAAAATCAAAGCAATGCATTTAAGTGAAAAAAATCTGGACTTTTCGGCCCTCTGGAATCGAACCCATGACACTGAGGTTCAAAATCGCATTTTTTCTGGAGGTCACACGTTATGGCCAATACGTCGTAAAAATTTCAAGTCAATGACGATTGTGGTTTAGCCTGTAAGTTAGTATCCTATCTGTATATATGAATCCGGAGAACGTCTATGTATAATAGATAGACATTTAGTTTTTATAAATTCGATGTGCTAAAATTTTACCTCTTGGAAGGCCATTATGAATATGAACGGGAACTTAAAGTAATAAAATGCATAGCAGTTCAGAATGGTTACACAGAAAATTTAATAAACAACATTTTAAGGAGAACATTAAAGAAACAGGCGGAATGGAAAATATCCCCATGCCTCTTACCGATGGAAATCGTGAAAGTGAAATGGAGGAGATTGCCGTTCTTGGGAAAGATATCGTAGCAGCTGGGAAAGACCTTGCCAGGTAACATCAAAGCCGGTTATTATACACCAAGGAACATTGGTAAACTGATGGGAAATCCTAAAGACGAGAGGGACGTATTGGATTGTAGTGGGGTCTACAGACATAAATGTGATATTTGTGAGGCCAGGTATGTCGGGAAAACTGCTAGAAATCTGCAGGTGAGGGCGATGGAACACAATAGGAACCACCGTCTTCGGTTGCCTATGTCCAACTTCGTGGTGCATCTCTTGGAAGAGGGACACCAAAGTAATTTTCAACCTATATTGTCATTAATGTTTACATTATTTTGATCATGTTTGCTATCCAAGTGTTAAATTGGCGTTCACACAAAGTTAATCCGATTTTAGAGATAATGGTATTTTTGTAATAAGTCTTGGCCTTAGTTTCTGGCACCGGATTTTGATGAATAGAAAATTTTTCACTTGTAATTTCATACAGGATACAGGAAAATAGATTTACTGTATATGCCGGCGTATAAGTCGACCCCTAAACTTTTGAGGTGAATTTCAGGTTTAAGCCCATGTTCAGTGGATAAGTGGACTCAAAAAAAAGGCAACACCACTTCCCCAGCTTCATTTTATGGGAAGAAAAACTACGGTAAACATAAATGTATGATAGCTTAAGGAATATTTACTCTGTAAGATTAAGACGCTAGAATTGTTTCTTTTAGCTGCCATGTCAACTTCTCCCCTCTGCTTAACTATTACACAAGTTTCTTTCGTTGGTATTTATCAGGCTACACAAATAAAATGCATTAGGAAACAAAACGCAATGGTATTAAAAATTTATTATAGAAATAATGGTAATATAGTAATATCAAATCATGACACAGCTAAATCAACTTCCATCAACTCCTAAAGCTAAGTCAAATCATAACGATTATATAAACAAAAACAAACCTCTATGTGCTTATTGATCTTCATTTGTAAAAATAAAACTTAGAAATATATATTATTTCTGTTAATTATAAATACTTTTGAAGATATGAATATAATTTGCGAAGAATAAATATGGGCCAAATTTATTTTCTAAGTATATTTGACTCTCTGAGAATTAGTTTGTAGGGCATTACATTTTTAGTTTCGGCGCCAATTTAGTATTTAGTGAATTAATACAATTTGGGAACTTTTATTATGAAAACATGTCATAACATACTTTCAGCTTTGTATTTCTTGTTGAAATTTGTTTTATATGATATCAACGTTAATTAAACTTGCCAAAAATTAGTTTCAGTGAGAAATAATTGTGGTAAGTTGCGAGAGTTTTTGCTAAGTTTCAGTTATTTACCCCTTGGTGGCAAAGGGCTTAATTATATGTTTGGAATATAGGTTGTCCCCTGATTAATGAAAGATTGCTTCAAAGGTATATAGGGTAATCTGAGAGCTTAGGAAAAAACTTCCACTGGAGGAAAACACCCTCAAGAAAGTGAAAAACTTATACGCTGGCATACACGGTATGAACTCATCTCTTGGTAGGTAATGTTAGGAAGGGTCAAGTATGAAATAACCTTTGAGATGAATACTTTACTGACAGTCTTTCGGCCTTCAAGGGAAGAGTTTTCAGTGTTGAAGGGTAATTTCCCTCACCTAGTACTTTTCGTTTTTACATTAAATCTGCAGATAGGTATAAAGCAGGTGGCAAAGTTAAGTCGAAATATTTTTATGACTTTTTTTGTAAGCTGTATTCATAAGTCTTAATTCGTTCAATAAAAGTAATTTAATTCGATTTGGAATTGTCAGAAATTTTCTCTTAATACTTTTGATCGAATTAAATATTTTATTTAGATATATAACACCTTCAAAGACGTTTTAGTGAAAAAAAGTACATTACTTTGCTAACTTTTCTAAATTCAGACTGGAAAGGGTTGATATTCCCTCATCGTAGTAGTATTGTTAAAAGTGCTTCGACAGCTTAGGTCATTTCGCACATTGGCTCCCACCGGGAATCGAACCCGGGACCGCTTTCACCAAAAGCAAACGCGCTGTCCACATGACTATCCGGGAGCCTTATTCCCTCATAATTCAGCTTTTTGTCATAGAAACGTTGACTAAGAGACTGAATGAATTTATTTATTTTTGCTCTAAATTTTACTTATAAAAGTAATGCAATATAATTAACATAATTTTAACTGATACCGTAAAATGGGGTAACTTTGGACAAATTTTCATATTTTTCTAAATTTTTCGTACTATAGATATATTTTTTACTTAAGATATGTATATCATTCGTTTTGTGATTCGTGTTTTAAAAAATTTAACCCAGTTCAATCAAATTTGACTTGAACATTGTCCCGAGTTACCCCACCGAGTGGGGTAACTTTGGACAGTGTAGTTTTTTTGACTAAAATGGGTAAAAATGAAGCCTTTACAACCAAAATTACTTCTAAACGTTTATTTTAACGTTTTTACATGTCTTTAAAACACATAAACAATTATAAATTCGTTTTATAGTGGTGAACAATTGGTAAAATATTAGTTTTAAACATTTTTCAGTTCTTTGGTAAAACTTATGTAAAACAGTAAGTTTTATAATATCATTCGTGCCATCAAATATGGACTTAAAGCTTAATATACATTTTACAAATGTAGACTTATCAATTAGCAGGTCTTACATCTCATTGGCAAAATACACTTCAATCTCTGGCACAGAGAACAGAACGAGCATTCCTACTCTTTGAGGGGGGTTAATACCATGCACGATTTCGTTAGCGCTGTACCAAATTTTGTCCTCCCTACTAGGCCACTTCCAGTAACCGCCAGACTTTTCCATGGCCGTAACTAAGTAGGTACCTGTCACTTTGCCCGTCTTTTTCTGTAATTTGCCCTGGGTACGGTTCCCCCTCAAAATTCACCAAACCTAATTGCCCCACGTCAAGATCAATTGGAACCCTTCCTGCGGAATGTCCAGGGCTTACGTTTTCGTCTTGAACGGAAATCATTTCACTGTCGGAGATTTCAGGGGAAGAAACGTCATCAACCTCTTCGCTCCCAGAGCTGCTGCTGGAGCTTTCGTTCATCACCAACCGGGCGTTTTTCTTCCTTCTTCCGTTACTAAATACGACACAAACGTCTCCTCCTTATCATCACTAAGCACAGAAGGACGGCCATAGTCAAGTTTAGGATTTCCTTTCAGTAGCGTTGACAATGGACTCTTAGGAATTCCGTATACGTCCTCGGCCTTCCGCAAGGTTATTTTGCCCCTTCGGAGCAGATTGACAGCATCCTCAACAGTTTCATCAGTGTAATTTCAATAATTCCTCGTCCCAAGTGGCCGAACATAAGTCCTCGGCATGATTTCCTATTAAAAAAGTCCAGTTTTCGTACATTTTAAGCCAGGTGGGGTAACTATGGACATGTAAACACTGTCCAAAGTTACCCCACCAGGTAGCAACTTTTCGTTTCATCGCTCGTCTTAATTTAACCAAACAGTATTTTCTTATGCGAAAAAGCACATAACTAACTCAGATAAGCATGTCACAGTATACATACCTTATTTATTCCACTTCGTTGTAAATATTCTACTTCCAGACCACTTAATCTAACAAACCGGCGAGAGCGTCATTGTTGCCATTGACTAAATCTGCTCGTAGACAGCTGAGATGTAGGAAGAAGTTCACGTAACTTCTGCTAGAAGTTGCCACATCCAAGAGCTACGATTCGACGCGTTGCCACGCATCTTGGTGGCCAGGGGAAGTCCGCGCGATTTAAAATATTTAAAGAGAGTGTTTGTCCAAAGTTACCCCGCTAGTCCAGAGTTACCCCATTTTACGGTACTTGAGCTTTAGGTTTCAACTAAGGCTAACCTGTATTGTTTACACAAATAGTGCAGAATACATTTCGTGTTCTCAAACCATAGAAAGACATTAAGGCACTCATTTAAATTAGAATACTGATGTGTGTTATTTGATATGATTACGATGGCATAATACAAATATAAGAAAAATGAAGCGACATATATATATATATATATATATACAAGTAAAATGTAGCTTGCATACTGCAAGCAGATCGGCAACAATAATTTAAAATTGGCATCATATCGGGACGCTCCTCAAAAGAAAAAAAAAGGATTGAAATTTTTCTTAAAATTCGCTAAAATTTCATCGTCTGGCATCGAACCCGGGTATTTCTGGAGAACTAACTATGCAGCACGATAGAAGATCATTTTCTCTAACCATGTGTGAAAATTCAAGCTGAAATATTGGCTACAACTGCCTCAAAAGACGTTCTAATTATCACGAATGTAAATGGCTCTCTGGATTCAAACCAAGGACGATCGTGGAAATCTAAAAGATGTTTCTGAAAGTTATTTATGATCTCTATCTATATGCCGAATTTCAAATTTCTATATTATTGGGAAAGGTTTCCAAATAATTCCTAAAAATCGGATCAACTTCTGATTGCAGAGACACCTGGTGTCGAAGCCAGGACATATTGTAAGCTGTGAATGCATAGTTTGATTTGTAAAGACTTGTTCTTGTTTCTTGCAAAGTTTGAAGTCGATAGCATGCCGGGAAGTGCCTAAATTTTGTTTCCGTTATCTCCGTAAGGAATGCATTGAGAAGTGCATATGGTCCTCTGGGATCGAACCAAGGACCATCAGCGAACATAATCAGTAAAATTTGATTACGAAATATATTTATGATATCTATCGACGTGCCGAGTTTCAAGTATCCATGTTATCGGGAAAGGATCCAAAAAAATTATTCAAAATCGCCACAATGCATTTTAAACGGCCGATTTTTGCCCTGACCTAGCATCGAACCATGGACCATATTCGGCGATGTCTTTCTGATTTACGTTGGAGTTGCATGGCTTCTAGCGATCCCTTGAGTTTCAACTCTCTACTTTTCCGGGAAGTGCCCCAAAAAAATTTTCAAAAATCCCCACCATGTATCCTTATGGTGAAAATCGGGACTTTGAGGCCCTCTGGAATCGAACCAATGACACTGTGGTTCAAAATCGCATTTTTTCTGGCGGTTACACGTTATGGCCAATACGTCCTAAGAATTTCAAGTCAATTACACGGATGGTTTAGCCTGTGAATTAGTATCCTATCTATCTATCTATCTATATCCTTGAATGAATCCGGAGAAGCATCTATATTTAAAATATATATACAAAGGAAAGGCTATACAACAAAAAATGAGAAAAAAATAAAGAGAAGGAAACAAAAATTTTAAAAGGACCTTAATGAAGATATAATCTTTCAAAAATTTAAATAAAAAACACATCAATTTCTTCATGATCCAACAGCCAATTTGTAGTCGTTTTAAGAATTGAGTTACAGTTAGATACGCTTTGAATTTCATTTGGTAATACAGTACAATAATTTTTAAAATATTAAGGTTTGGTTTGGTAAACCTAATACTATTATCGTTTTGCATTCCATTTATACTTATTACATATTTTTTTCAAATAATGGAGGTTTATCAATACAGTGCTAGTACAGAAAGTAGATGTTCTCATAGCAAGAAAGTTTTTAGAAATGTAATGTTTCCAGTTTGTCTTTACGTCATTCTTATAAATCTAAAATCAACTAAAATTCACAATGGTCTCAGAGCAGTTATACACCAATTAAAGACGAGGAACTGACGAGAGAGCCGTTGTTGTTTTAGGTCTGATTTTGAGTGGGGCTGAGCTGTTTAGGCGCTCCCTCGGAGGGGCGCAGAAGGGAGTGCTAGAGGCGCAAGGGCAGGAAGGAGGGCCAACAGACCACCAATTGGATCACTCTGCAGATCAGACAGGAAGGCAGGTATTATCAACGTTTACTCTCCATACAAACATAACTTCTTTAACACTGAAGGACAGTTATTTGACCACACTCTCTTTTCAAGCCAAATGTTTACTTTTCTCTCTAATTTTTTAAATATTTTCCTGCACATATTTGTACTATTTGATTAATTTATTAGATTAACGTTATTTCAAAGGAACTTGAGTAGAGTGTGATTATAATGCAAAGCCCTAAAGGGTGAAAATAAGAAACTCTTCGCTGCATCTAGAAATCTGTTTATAAACTATCAATCAATGGAATAATAGTAATTTAATGTTGCTTACAAGTATAAAGATAAGGGTGTTTTGGTTTACATGCTGCAGCTAGTACTTTATATAAATTTCAAGTTAATGATACTTGTTGAACATGGTTAGAATTTGTATTCACTATAAGTATAAACGTATATCCTGAGAGTTAGTTATATTTGATTATAGGTATCATTTTCTTCATCCTTCTAAGAAGGAGATGTATGCCATAAGTCTATATTAACTTGTTTGCTGTTCTTGTTGACTAGATTTCTCTTGTCACAGATTTAAAAAGTGTATGTTACGACAATTTTAAGATTATTTATTTAATTTACTTTCTTTTGGTACTTTTCTTGACTTCGTAGGACCATTATTTCCAATTTAACACATGTACTTGAAATATGTGGTAGCAATTTTTAAGAGTATTTTTAAGTCCCTTTCCCGATAAAGCGGGAAACCTAAAACTGGGCATGTGAACAGAGGTCATAAAGACATTTCATGTACAGAGTATACGATTTCGCTAGTGATCCTTGGTTCGATGCCAGAGCACAATTAATCCATGCATTCGGGATAACATAAACTTATTCTAGGCCTTCCCAATCTGACATTGCCTTCAAACTTTGGATTATATTAGTGTTATATTTATTTATATCTTGCAAAAAGGTCCTGGGTTCAACACCAGATGGCTGTATTATTTTTTGTATTGTACATTTGCAGATAAGATAGAAATCTTTTACTTTAAACAATTTTTTAGGGTCAGGTACAAAAACATCATCAGTACACTTATCCAGAATGCAAGCAATTTTAACTCTTATGTATATATAATAATAAATATCTATATAAACATAGTAACAGCATTTGCAGTAATGGTTGGAAAGGATTAAATTATGTAAATTATATTTCTTCACATTTTTCGTTGCAGTAAGAGTTGGGGCAATGTTGACAGTAAGGATGGTAAACTTTTCCTGAGTAAACATCATTACTTCATTTTTAATTACACTAACTTTTATCCCTAACTCCCTTGCTTCATTATTAAAAGAATTACTAGATGTTGTCAACCTCCCTATTAATATTAGGTGATTTTGAACGAGGGTATTATCTCTGCCTTTTAATTGAGTAATTGAGGTTTCAACGCAGGCTTTGGCTGGAATGAAGTTGGTGGAGAAGTTGGAGAGGATCGGATTGGATTCGCTGATGCAGTATTCGCAGCCGGTGAGGGCAAACCAGGGACTGGTACCGCTAATGTCTACAATTCAGGTGTATGCTGACTTCATTGGTACTTATTATAGTGTTTATTTGCATACAACTTTTCAAATGTAATGGATGAAAAATATTATGTCTCATACATTAAAAAGCACTGAAGTTAGACAAGTTATATTTTTCATTAATATAAATAATGAATAGGTAAAAGTCAAAGTAACTCCTTATAGTAATTTAGAGGATTGAATAATAGGGTCTATCACAAAAACGTTTTTTAGAAATTCAAAATTTCTAGTTGATAAAAAGTTGTCTCAATGGTCACATATTTACACAAAAATATTTTAGACTAATTGAAAAATATTTTGGTCTTCCTCAACGGACCAAAAGTTTTTTTTTTTTTTCAAAAATGAAGATTTTAATTTTTTTAAACATAAATACATAAAAACTTAAATAAATTTTTGTTTTCAAGCACAACAATGTTTATTTTACAATGTAAAAAAAATTATACTATATTATTTGTATGGTTTAAAGAAATTTCTAAATGAGAAAGTAGACTAGGAGTATATGGTCAAAAATTAAGACATTAATTTTGCAAAAAAATGAAAATTTTACTGTAATCCCGGAGGGGTAAATGTTAAGCGAGAGATATAAATTTTTTTACTGTTAATTAACATTCTAAACTTTTTATTTTTCAATATAAAGTTTAGAATTTTAATTAACAGTATTAACAAATATATATATAACTGTCATGTAACATTTACACCTCCCAAAATCTACATGAAAAGCTGAATTGTTTTAAATAAATACATTTTTCAGATTTCAGCCCATCCATTTGATTATTTTTGATTATTTGTTTATAGGAATTGTACAGGGTTTTGAAAACTGGTAAATGTTAGATGACAGATACAATTATTTATATACTGTTAAATAACATTCTAAACCAAGCATTGTTGTACTTAAAAACTAAAATTTGCTTTGTATTGATGGTTTAAAAAATTGAAATCTTTGTTTTTGACAAAAAAAATCAAACTTTAAGCCCATTGTTGGAGACCTAAATACTTTTCAATTCAATTAAAATTTTTTTGGGTAAACATGTGATTAAAGTAACAAATTTTTATTGTCTTGAAACTTTGAATTAGATAAAAAGATTTCTGTGATTTATACAATGGAACTGGGACGAGTATACTGAAACACAACCTTTTATTTTAGTTGTGTCATTTTTGATGCGGAAATACACCAGTAAATAATAAAAGCAAATCAAAAACAGGAAAAATTGTGGTTATATAATATGAGGAAATAATAAATTTAACAGAAAATATAGGATAAAACATTTCAAAAAATGAAATAGCCCATAGGCTGGTTGGTGCCTCATCCCCTCTGGCATAAGCTACTAAGAGAGGAATGAGGTTCACTAGGTAGCATTAGGAGTAGGTAGTTTGCCATTGCTTTCCTTGCTGAGCCAGAATGATATTAGCGGAGCATGTCCACCCAAGTGAACCACAAAGAGTAACACTTTTCTTGTCAGTCCATAAGGAGAGACCTTGATCAGTGCAATTATTCTCTTGAAACCTTGGTAGCTTTCATTTCATCACAGCCATGATCAAGAATGGGACAAAAGAAAATCAAAGATACACTTTTCTCTATCCTGTACCACATGACAACTGAGAATAGTGCATTAATCAGAGAATGAAATGTAAAATGGTAAAAATGACATGTGAAAGCTATAACTATTTCAATCTTTGTATCAGGTTGGTTTGATGTACACCCGTCCAATTGCCAAGGCTCTGAAGGCCCAGCTGACGAGCCTTAAGTCCACTTTGAGGTCACAATCGAGACCACCAAGTAGAAGCCTAAACCATGCCAGAGACAAGACCTTGGCACAGTACCCACTTCTGCCAGGAAGAGCGCTCAAGAAACCACATCTGTGCAATCGCATACTGCGAGGGGAACCATCTCTGCTATCTTCTTCGGCCACAAACTGGGACTTATATAGTCAAATTGTTTTACCTGTTGGAATACTGTGTTAAAGAAGGCAGCTCTTTGTTACCAGAAGCATTAATTATTTGTTTTGCAGGCGTATTTATCTTCCAGATATATTTTTTTTGTTTTGTCAATTGTAGATGGTACATGCATATGTATGTGAAATGGTTTTATGTATAATTTTGTATGTATTGATATACTAGCGAACATGCATATCTTTACATCTGGCTAGTTCAGGGCTGTCTTACTTAATTCCACGTCTGTTAGACACTTCCTGGTGATAATTTTCAGACTTTCAGAGGAAGGATTTCTGATTCATCAATCAATACTCCATCAAATGTTCTATAAGGCTTTCTTGTTTAATAGGTTCTTCTTGTTTGGTCTCTGTAACAGTTTTGATATTCAAAATTCATGTTTATGTTTCATTTCTACTTTAGAGTAATACTCGGCTTTATAATCATTGTTTTACTTCCTTACAAATTTATCCACAATCACTTTTCCTACATATTTCTCAACATAAAAGTCTTAAATCCCTTGCAAGATGTATTCCATCACATTGGTGGAATAATCTTAAAGTAATAAATTTCTTCTGTCTGTCGTTTCATAAATTCTGCTAGCGTTATCTTAAGTTAAATCTACCAACAGTTGCAAAAAGCTCTGCTCTTTCATTTGGTTGAATAGTGAAAAATAGGGGACAATTGCTCATAATTGCAGGTATTCAAGTCTCTTCATACAGCTGTTGAAGTCCCCAAAAAGTAATGATGTATTTATTCTCATAAACCTCAGGGTTTTGGCTGGGTGTTATAGAGTTTATATAATACAATATATCAGAAAGTATATATCAGGGTTTTGTTTGAAGGTGATTAAGGGTAAACGATGTGCAAATATCTACGAATGCTTGTCAGTCCACATTGGTGCTAATGTTTGCCAATGTTTAGGAGTCTAAATATAGCAAGCTGCAGTCAGAGCAACTCATTAAACTTTCCAAGATTGTAGTTTACGTAAGCAAACTATTGGAAACTTATCATAAGTTTTGTTTGGATTTTTTTTTTTGATACGTCCAATTTCTATTAAAAAGTCAATTTTACTTTCTCCCTATACGTAGTATAAAGAAAGAATAGAAAGTATTGTATTCGTAAAAAAATTCGACCTGATTCCAGATTTCGACGGAAATTGATGTTTTGGGGCCCATAGAGCATGTTTTAGCTATTTTCCCAAACATGTCTGTCTGTGTGTCTGTCTGTGGTTAAAACGTTTGTGGGCGCTCTATCTTAAAAAGTAATTATTCGATCATTTTCAAAATTCATATTAAGAATTTTCCTAACAATGCCAAAAGTTGATTAGTTTTTGGAGAATATCGCTTAACCGGAAGTTACAGTTTATCCAGAACAAAATTTTGTTTCTTAAATATCTCTGTAAGAATGCAATATAGGTATATACATTTACACACAAAAGTTGTAGATAATGTATTTTACTACAACTTTTATAGAAAACATTTTTTTGTAACACTGATTTTTTAGGAGTTATTCCCCAATAATGGTTAACCGGAAGTTGTTGTTAATCCAGAAATGGAAGCTTTTCATACATAACTCTGTCAAAAAGCAATTTAGGTATATACATTTACGCACAAAAGTTATAGATAATGTATTTTACTACAACATTTGTATGAAAAATTTTTCGTAACACTGATTGTTTAGGAGTTATTCTTGAATAATGGTTAACCGGAAGTTGCTGTTTACCCAGTAATTGAAGTTTTTCATACTTATCTCTGTCAGAATGCAATGTAGGTATATAAAATTATGTACCAAAGTTGTAGATATTGTTTTTTACTACAAAGCTTGTAAGAAACATTTTCCTGTAACACTCATTGTTTTGGAGTTATTTATATATTACTGGCATAGGCTTATGTTATCAATAAATATGGAGAAAGTCATGTGTTGGCCACATCAGATTTTTTTGATGCTTAAATATTTTGAAGCTGTAGATATAAACTTCCCGAGTCTTTGAGAGTTCTTTCTTCCAAGAGGTTACCAAGCGTGAGAAGGAAAAAATCAGTTACTAATATTTGGTAAGCGGAATAAAACGTCTCAATAAACACGACATTGGCACACCCATGCTAATTTGAACATCTTTCGTTATTTGACTAAATCATCAGCAGATTTCTTAGGAGTGACTTCATCCATTGTTTTTAAAATTACCTTCTCTTCTAAGAAACAAAAAATCATTTGTATCAGATGAAAATTACTGGAAGGCTTACAATTAAGCCTGATTTCGTTATTTATGTATTAGCCAAGTTTTTAATTGAATGCGTCACATACCAAACAATAAAAATTGGCTGCATTCAAATATTCTGTACTCTTGATTATAGTTGATATTATAATTGAATTTGCAGAAATCAAGTTACATACCAAGGTGGAAAAAATAAAGATGTCAACTTACAATTTTTTAGACTAAGTAATAGGTGGTTTAACTAGCAGAGACAAAACCCAGTATTAGGCACTGAGTGTTCAAAGGAAACAAAAGTTTTCCATGAATTGAAATTTTGAATGGGCATTGCAATACCATGTGGTTGACAGGATAAGATATGAGATTCGTGGGATTCTATCACAAGAGAAAAAATTGGCTGAATTGAAAAGGAAGCTGAAGAATTTAAGTCACAGTTTTAACAGTTTCTCAAATTTATTTCAAGTCATCAACTCACAGTTCCGATAAATCTGTACGGACATACCTAAGCGCACAATATCTTTCAGCTGACTGATTTGCTTCCAAAATGGTATATTATTAATAATATCATCGAAAATTAATTTTTACTTTTATTTTGTATTGCTCCAATTCTTTTACAAATTTCTACAGAAACCTGGTTATTGAATTATTTTCATAACTATACAGCAAATTAACGGGTAATTATAAAATAAGGATCAGTATATTTTATATCATTCCGAGTAGTGAAGAGTCTACTGTAAAGACTTTTAATCGTCCAGAATGCTTAACAAAGGAACCAGTACCTTTGGAATTGTCGCTAAACTCACATTGAGATGTGGCTTCCGATAACAGCCCTACAATAAGACAATCCTCATTTATGCAACTAATAATGGTCATTTTACAAAAAACACATAGTCATTAATTTACATTTTTCCCGATAGAGGCCTCAAGCGATTAGCGGACTGAAAAAAATGTTAGATGTCCATCTGTTTTTTTATGAAATCCAAACTAAACTCTCCTTCGAACTGTTCCCTGTGAATTTCTCAAAAGCACAATTCACTAGCCTAGCTATGCATTCACACCCTCAAAACAGTCACGTGCAGAAGATCTAATTGAGTGTTTTATCAATCTGTTTGTCTCTCAAACGTAATCTTAATCCCTGTATTCAGGGTGTAAGTCTCGAATTACTTCTCGAGTGTTCCCTTGTGTTTCTGCGAGGTGTAAAAATCAGCACTTTCGAATTCTTCTTATGGGAATCTTATCTTATGGTGTGAGTCATCTAGCAAAAGGATATGGTTAAGAAGTGCATGCGTTGAACATTGTGCGAGAAACACTTGTAGCATCTCATTGATGTTGATATCGGCTCTAGGCCTGTTCTGCAGCATTAAAATGTTTCCTTTACTTTCCTGCATTCGACACCAGGGCACGCAAGATATTCTCCTTTATAGGAGAATAACTTGTGTGTTGTGAATATATAGGAAAAGGAGGGCGTAGGTTGAGACCTTACATTTCGCACATAGAATATTATCATCTTATTTTATATGGATGAAATGTAACCCAAAACGTCTTGAGGTTGACGCCAGGTTCATCCCGATTTTTCCATAAGGTATACATTGTAGAAATTTTAAAAGTAATTGTGAACTCTTAACCGATGAAATACACTATTATTTAGCATGGTGATGATTAGTTTCTAGGCTTTTTACTCAAAATGACTCGCTCAAAAATACCTTTCGATTAGCATACCTTATGATAAAAAAAATCTGATGTGGCCAGCACATGACTTTCTCCATATATAAGATGTAAATATTTATCTACGACAGTAATTTTGAACTCTATATTCAATCTAAACTTGGAAGATGAGTGATTAATTTATATATTATTATCTTTTACGTCACAAAAATTATAAATAATGTTTTTAGGGACATGCTCGATGAAAAAAGATAAATTTGGCCTTTCCATAGAGCCCAGAGCGCCCACAAAGTACATAATCAGCAACTTCTGGTATATCAGTATTTCATGAATAACTCCTAAACAATCAGTGATACAAAAATATGTTTCAAACAAAATTTATAGTAAATTACATTTTCTAAAACATTTATAAATTATAGTTTATACCTAAATATCATATTTATGGAGATATTTTGAAAACCGGAAATAAGCTTTGAAGAATGAAGCTCAACTTCCGGTTGACCGATCTACTCCAAAAACTAATCAACTCTAACGACTGTAATAAAAGTACAATTTATGAAATTTGGTGTTGATCCGACAATTAGTTTTCATGTTAGAGCGCCCACAAAGTACATAATCATCTTCTTCCGGTTTATCAGTATTTCACGAATAACTCCTAATATACCGCAGATACAAAAATATATTAAATACAAAAGTTATAGTAAAAAACATCTTTTATGTTCACTGGCTCTTATGGCGAAATTTCTCCGCGTTTGGCCTAAATATACCCCGTCACAATTATTACATTTAAGCTTGTAAATTCCAGATTTTTTCAAAGGGTGATATTTATCCTTACCATTACAAAGTAGTTTTTGTAAATTGAAACGTGATTTGAATGAAGGTCTTAATCTTTCCTTAGGCAGAATGTTGCTGATTTTTTCCGAAAGCCTGTTTAAAAAAGTTAATTTAACCCATTTTGTTTTAACATCTTCACAATTTGAACTTCCAAAGATATTCTTATGTGTAGTATGAGCTGCGACGTAGTTTATAAATTCTTATTCAATGTTCATTGTCGGCAGTAGTGGGAATTACTTTTTTCTGTGAGTGAATACTACCAGTTCGTAAATTATATTCCTTGTGGTAGAAATCGTTTTTTTGTAGTGCGTTACTCGCGGCGAGGCGTTCATACGTTATCACACAACTTCGATTTAAGTATTGTCCAGTAGAAAAGCAGTACGTACCATAACTATGTTTTGTTTGTGACTGGCCATGTATTTTCTGCAGATAATAACTGTTTACAGTTAATTATTTTCATTGGAAATAACGTCTCATCTCGCTGAAAGCAAACTACTCACGATGTGATTTCAAACGCCGCCATTAAATTGACCCCAGTCACGTGACACTCCGCCCCGGTATGTTTGTCACGCGCTCGCCCGTAAGGGGAAGGCGCAAAGCGCCATCTACATATTACTGATCTAGGGTTAAGACGCCCAACATAGCAGTGACGCGGCACAAACTCATGAGACCACCACACAAACAAAAGGTGTTAGACAGAAAAGGGATATAGGAAATATTTTAGCAGACTTTTAGGATTTTTTTGGACATGTTCATGGGCAAGTACAATGCTCATTTACACTTCTTATATGTAACATTTCGATAATATTACACTTTTTATATTTGGGTCATTCCACGCCAATTCTACAAGAAAATCGGCAAAATTGACCCTTGAGGTGACAAATTTTGACCAAATTTGGCAAATCGCTTTCATTTGATAAAAAAATTAAAACCCCCAAACTATTTTGTAATTAACGCAATTGTTTATGAAATATCGCAATGTTTAAATATTAAAATTTTACGAAAGTGCCTTTGCATTTGAGGCCATATCTCCGGTAATATAGAGGCTAAAGAAAAACATAATAGCTCATTTTAAAGTTTAGATAAGATAAATAAAGAAAATTTTTATAAAATTCATTCAATTTAATCAAGTTAAAACAATTTTAAATTTTCAAATAGATATTTGAGTGTACCTACTCCTTCAATTTTTCTGACTACCAAACCTTCGGCACGCGAGCAGGACGGCGTGTTGCCGCGGCAAGCGTCACGCCTATGCTCAAAATGTTTTTCTTTCTAAAATGAAATATTACCCTCACCAAATTTTTTAAACTTTTTGTGGAGGGTTGTATGTACAACGTATAAAAAATGATAAAAATGGAAGGGGTACGTACAACGTCAAAAATCGATTTGAAAATTTAAAATTGTTATCAACTTTATTAAATTTTTTAAAAGTTTTCTATATTTATTTTATCTAACACAAGACCTTTAATGCGGTCGCTCAAGCGGTACCTTTCCTCCTTCAGTTATATTGCATGGGGGAGGAATAGACCTCTGGACAAACTTTTAATTAGCCTTCAAACATATTCTAAAATATCAAAAAGGGTAAATACATACGTAAAAAGTATATTTTATGTAATAATTCGCCATGTATTCATTTTTAATCGCAAGAAAAGGAAGCAATTTTGCTCAGCAGACACCCCCACCTCAATACGTATTTCCATTGGCTGACGGAAATGTGACGTCAGCTACCACATCCGCGCGGCCCTTTAGTACTTTTAGTTCGATGCGGTACGGTCCATTTGTTATTTTATGTTTGTGTTTAACTACTGTGGACATCATTATCACTTTCAATGCTACGCGATTCAAGCCAAAACTTTCCACCTGGCTGAAAATGGATTTCTCGTTTTTCATAAACAGAATTATCTATATATATAACAGAATGTTAGAATTGCTTATTTAAGAATTGCATGTTTCCAAAATATTCTTTTTTATTTCCTTGTCGTAATCTTTAATTTTCCTTCATATAAAATTTCATCACAAGTTTTCCATAATTTTATTCCTATCAGCTTGAAAATATTATTTACTAGGGCAAGTAATGCTTACATAGGTCTTAACGGACACTTTTTATTTAGTTGAAAATATTTTCAATACTAGTTTTTGTATCCTCCAACTCACCACTTTCAGATTCACAAAAATTGACAATTTATCTACTCTGTTTAAAATATTTTTTGCTTTTTCACAGGAGTACGCGGACTTATTGGTATGAATTTTAGAATACTTGAAAGTAATTTTGCATTTTATCAATCAGCAAGGTTATGAAAAACGAGAAAAAATTCTGAATTACTAGAGATAGTACGCTCATTTTATGTTGATAATTTGTGAACAGTTCTTCTGAATTATTTAACTCATTTTTAAAAATTCACGCAAGTGCAAAGATGATGGATCTCGGGCTCTTATAGATAAACTTATTCACTGATAGAATTGATTAAGTGGAATAAGGGATTCTCTTTTGAAATAATCTTTCAACACGCACGCACTCCTAGAATCCGCTGATTATGCAGTACTTGTAACTTCTGCTGACCAAAGACGATATCAAATGCTCTCCTCGAAACAAAATCTCAAGAAAATGATGTAAAAGAATACCTTATAACGAGTTGGTGAGAAAATTTACCTAGGGGATGAGTTAGAGTAAGGAAACTAGGGGTAGCGTTTATTCTCCCCCTAACGCGTTGAAATTATGCTTGAATAGGAAGAAACGTTTGTAATGAAGCGGTAGTGGGGGTAAATAATTTAAATAGAACTAAATGAGGGGAACTTTCTCATTTACTCCTACGCTTCGTCATTGAAGACTTGGTGTGACTTTGCTTCATTCTTCCGTTTCAAGGTTTTGGAGTTATTCTTCCTGTTTGGAATTATTTCCTCTAAGAAGAAATACAGTAAAGTATTAATAGTTTAAATAGAAATCTGAGTAAGTATCAGGATATATACTTTTGAGTTATTCCCTAGTATTATTTTTTAACAATTTTTTCAAAATTTTTAGGATGGAGTACAGTCAGTTGAACCCTCAAGTAGGCGGTGACCATTCGATCGTTGAGATTGACAGGGCTATAAAGGGTCGACTGAAAACCTACTGGGTGGTGAGTGAAGCGCATAAAGACCTTATATCATTTATACATTATACTTCCGATCTTTTAATTCCGAGGATAAGGGATGAGCTAAGTAATTCTGCCCTTAAAATTAATATTGTGGTTAAGGCAAACTTTGAGAGGGGTGAGGAGACGATAGAACGAGCATTTAAAACGAGAAACGTTATGGTTTTGCAAGCTGATGACGTTGGGGAAATTTTAGAAAGTTTATTTGGAAAATTACTTAAGGAAAAATCTGAGATGCAGGTGAAGGGATCAGGGTGGGCGCAGAGTAAAATCTTGGGTTTAGAGCTCCGAATTAATCGTTACACTCCGTTACACGGATCAACCTTTATTGAGTTACCACCCAAGATCGCAAGCAGAAAATCTGTTGTAAATGTTAGGAATGACGATCAGTTTTGTTTTAAATACGCGGTTTGGGGAAAGAACATACATAAGGACCCTCAACGAGTCTACAAATATAATACGGATGAATTCGACAATGGGTATGATTGAGATTGTATTGAATACCCAGTCAAACTCTCCGATATTCCTAAATTCGACCGAACAAATAAAATTTCTATTAACGTTTTCGGACTAGACGAAAAAAATAATGTCTATCCAATAAAAATTGTAAATACCGAGCTCGCAGATCATCGTGACCTATTATATATTACAAATGACAACACGGCTCATTATTGCTGGATTAAAAACTTTGAGAGTCTAATTCATCTTCAGATAACAAAAATGTCGTAGAATTTACATTTGCAAACGATGCTTCATGCATTATCATGACGAAAAAAATTAGAGACGCATACAGCGAACTGTAATAGTAAAAATCCCGCAAGAATTGAGCTTCCTATCGAGGGGGATTAGATATTAAAATTTACCAAACTCGGGCATTCATTTCCAGTTCCTTATGTAATATATGCAGACTTTGAATGTATTCTCCAAGGTATCAGCACTTGTGGATCTTTACCTAACGCATCCTCCACGCACGCTATTCAGAAACACGAACCATTCAGCTTTTGCTATGTTCTCATAACGCCCAATGGATGTGAGACACCACAGCTTTACCGAGGTCCCAATACCGCACAGGTCTTTATGCAGAACATGAAAGAGGAAGCAGAGAGAGTATTCAAGTTGTATAAAAACGTTGTACCATGGAATCGCTTAGCCTGGAAGAAGAGGCAAATTTTAAGAATGCGTATTTGTGGTAAAGAGTTGAAGTCAGATGCCGTTAGAGATCACGATCACTTGACAGGTAAGTATCGAGGGCCCGCACATTTGTTTTGCAACCTGCAGTACAAAATGCCAAATTTTCTACCTGTCTATTCATAATCTTTCATCGTATGACGGTCATTTCTTGGTTCGGGAGCTTGACTATTATGATAAAAAAATTAATGTGATTCCAAACACCGAGGAAAAGTATATTTCATTCGCAAAGTCAATCGAAAATGATTTCACCATTAGATTTCTCGACACATGTCGATTCATGCCAGCGTCATTAGCTTCACTGGTAACAAATTTATAAACATTTAAATATACTAGCGAGGTATTCGGTGAGAAAACGAACCTAGTCACATGTAAGGGGGTCTACCCATATGATTACACAAACTCAATCGAGAAACTTGATGAAACATCACTTCCGGAGGAGGGAAATTTCTACAAAAGATTCCCACACATTTTTCGCATGTTTGTAGTCTTTCTCAGACACATGCTCATCCGCTAATCTGTTGTAAATCAAATCTGTGTTAGCATATTTTAATATTGTAACAAAGAGCAGCTCAATAAATATATTTGAATGATTTTCTTTTTGAATTTAGTAACCCTGCTTCGTGAAGTTGTTAGGTTAAGAATGGTTTATTAATAACAAAAAGTTATAATATCATTTGTAGGACCCAAGTTTAACACGATTCAAAAACATAATTTTAAATTATACTTTTACAGGTAGGTGACAGTGATAAGGATTAATTTTACAATAATGCAAATATTACTAATCGTATGTCATAGTCGAAAGCTGCTAAACTGGAAGTTTCATAAAAAAATCGAAAAATTATTTATGCGCTATATTTTCACTTTTTTTCGAAAGGAATGAAATTAATGTTCATTATTTTCCTACGGCATTTGAAACATAGAGTGACTTCGTTATTAAAAATCAATATAATAAACCCTTTTTACATACTCCAAAAGTTTGAAACTGTTATGTTACTTATAAATAGGAAAAATATCAAAGTTAATGCAATATTGGAACATGAATGTTTAAACATTTCTTTAATTATTATAAATAGAAAAAGATATTTGGTTAAAAAAGTTAACATTTATTTTTTTAACCCGCCTTCCTAGGTAAAGTAGACTTTTGCTAAATATAGTATAAGTATGATACTGAATTATATCTCAACTTATGGTAATGTTACAGTTTACTTAGGGATATTTTTATTTTTCAGTTAAAAAAAGTTCACATTCTTCTAGAGATGCAGCATTAATGTCAATGTTCAATAACGAAAGTACCAATTTTCCTCGTGAGATGGCATTAGCGGCGAAGATTGTAAAAACAAACGTTCCAATTTTCCTCAAGAGATGGCATTAGTGGCGAAGTTTATAAACAAAAGTTCCAATTTTCCTCAAGAGATGGCACTAGTGGCAAAGTTTATAAACCAAAGTTCCAATCTTCCTCAAGAGATGGCATATAAAGATTCCTTCGATAGAAAGAGGAGATACAATAATTATAATATATTAATAATCGCTTCTTGTCTGGCAATGGCGTATGGCTTAGTGGGAGCATCAGAGACGATAACAGGAATGAGGGATGTCGGTGTGTTCTTTTTTACATACCACTTCCGGATTATAAAGCCGATACATTAAATAATCTTTAATAAGCAACATGGCTACAACAAGTAAAAACAGTTGAAATACAAAATCACTGAATCACATACAATACCATAGATGGCATTGGCATCAGACACAACATACAAATAAACACAGAGAAACAAACCTGATTATATTTCAACATATATATTATTTTTGAGAATTTCAACTTTAGGTTGATCAGGACTGAATCCTGCTTACTTCATATGCAGCATTTCTTTTGTTGTTCATAAGCCTTGTGTTCGCATTGAAGATGAAATAAATCATATATTTTACTGTATGCTTTTCTTCTGCATATATTAAATAAAAACGATGTATACATTTGAACATTTGAATTAATTAGGCTTTATTTTGAAATTCGTATCTCGGAATTATTTTGTATTTATATAATCAAATTTATTTTTTTGTTGTAATGGGTCCCAGACCATCAGGATTATCAGCAGTATCTCAGAGGGATTTTAGCGGAAAAATATAAACCCTTCCGTTACGAAGGATCTCTCTTCAGATGATGAAGAAATGTGCTCTGGTGATTCGAGGGATTTTGAAACAGCTGAATCAGATGTTCAGTCCGATGAGGAAGTTCCACCAGCATCTGTGGCTGTTTCAAAACGTACTGTGTTATTATACGAAACCGAATAAAAATGAAATTCGTT
Organism: Sympetrum striolatum; assembly: GCA_947579665.1. Classification (NCBI taxonomy): domain Eukaryota; kingdom Metazoa; phylum Arthropoda; class Insecta; order Odonata; family Libellulidae; genus Sympetrum; species Sympetrum striolatum. Next base: position 61,949 of record CANPUZ010000135.1, on the reverse strand, counting down.
TCATTGCAAATCCTGGACTTCAGGTTCCTAATCCAGGCACCACGCCAATAGACTTTTTTAACCTATTGGTAACAGAATTTTTGATTAAGTTAATTGTTAACTTTACAAATTTTATGCGAACCAGTTGGTCAGATCACGTTCTACTCCTCAAGCCCGTTTCAAGCAGTTAAAGGATTTAACAATTCCCTATTCAAAAGATTCCTCAGGCTGCTGTTCCACATGGGAACAATACAATGCACAAGGCTATTAAACAATAATATAATACTCATTAAACAATAATAATTACTGGAAAAGGGGTCGTCTTTTTGATTTGAAATTTTTTTCAAAATTCATGAGTTGGGATAGAATCACGCTCATTCTGGGGGCTTTGCATTTCTGTAAAAATCCCGAGGAAGGAGACCCTGTATCACAGGACAGGTTGTACAAAATCAGACCCCTGCTAAATTTCTTCAATGAAACAATGGAAAAAATTATTACCCAGAGAAGAGATTATCTATCAATGAGTCAACGGTTCTTTGGAAGGGGAGATTATTTTTCAAACAATATATTAAGGGGAAACAACATAAATATGATGTAAAATTATATACGATGACACTTCCGAATGGTTTAGTGCAAAGGTGTACCATATATTCAGGAGCTACAGACGATGACATTGGAGGAATCATTCAGAAAAAGTGGTGAAGCTGTTAATGGGAGACAAACTGAATGAAGGGCATTCTCTTTTTATGGACAACTTTTATAATAGTATTAATTTGGCCAAATTTCTCCTGGAAAAGAAGACATACTGCACATGGACACAGGAAGACAAGACAGAGTAAACAGGAAGGGCAATCCTAAGGAATTGTTATAAAAAAAAACAAAATTGAATGTGTGGAAATGTTCACGGAGGATGGGATTTGTGTATTAAAATGGAAGGACAGGAGGGATGTTGTTGTTATATCCTCCGAGTTTGACGGGGAGATGACAGAATACACTGACAGAAGATGAAATAAAATTACCAAACCGCGTGCGGTCTTGGAATATAATATATCAATGGGTGGGATCTATCTATTTGATCAGATGATGGATTATTACCCATGTGAACGCAAGACTTTGAGGTGGAATTTACTTTTTGCAAATGTTATTGGCGAACAGTTATTTATTATTTAATATGCATAATGAAAAAATGTCATTTTATGATTTTCGCTTGGCTATCATCGAAAATTTTATAGGAGATGAAGAATATTCTCCAGTAGTGCAGAAAGTGACCGAAAGAGAAAAAAAGAGTAAACTGAAGACATTTCCCTGTTGCAGTTCCCACAAATGACAAAGGAAAAAGGCATACAAAATGTATACGAAAAAATACTGCTTTTTTCTGTCCAGGATAATCCTGGGTTATGCCTCGAAAACTGTTTTATTGCTTTTCATAATGAGTGATTTTATTGTATTTTTAATTTATTTGTATTTTTGTATATTCAGTTCATTTATTTTGTATTCCATATTGAATTTTTAGCATTTTTGTATAATAAGTTTATTTGCTGTAAGTGTATATGCATTGAATGTTTTTATTTTTTTATAATATTCCTTTTAAATTATTAAATTGACATGGGAAATAATTATTATTATATGTACAGTGTCATGGTTTGTTCTTGTACTAGATGTTATAACAAATGATTTCATGCTGCTTGTGTATTTGCTGTATGTATACTTGATATATTTTTGTATGTGCTTTTGTAACGTGATTTTCAATTATTGAATCGAGATTTAAAATAAAATTTCTTGCATGTGAACTTTCATGCTTCGCTGTGGCAGTACAAATTTCATTAATTTCAAACATTTATTACCTCGACTCCTGCAAATAAAAAAGTGTGATGTTTTTCAGTATCTTGTAAATTAAATTTTTCTTCATTCTTTAATAAGAATGTGCCTTATTCTCCAAGTTTGGTGGAGGAACCAAGTTGTGAATATTTGCACAGTAAAAAAAGTTACTGACACTGAGAGGGGTCGCAGGTAATGCTATAAATATGGTCACACGCTGGATGGTGTCCTTCGAAAAGCAGTTATATTGCATTCCATCTAAATTTTTTAAACGGGAACGACGCTTGTCGTATCTCTCTGCCAGAAAAGGAAAATTCTAGGAGCTAAGGCCACAATAAAACAGATGGTACGGTGTTTGGGGAAATATTTGCCCTTTATGACCTTCTGCAGATGAGGGCATACGTCTCCAAACTTAGGCTCAAGCAGCCATCCAAAAAATGAATGCTTATTCCTTCAGCAAATTATTATTTTGAAAAATCAAAAAGTAAATATGATTAGAATATAGTATTCTTTTAAACTAAATGATTTAAAAAGATAGGTACCAGCTAAAGTAGCTTTTTGCGTGTTCACATTGAAAGGGTTAAATTGAGCTATATTGGGTATTTAAGCTTCTATATAACTGGAGATATGGCCACGAATGCAAAGGCACTTTCATAAAATTTTAATTTTATTAAACATTGCAATATTTCTAAACAATAGCGTAAATTACAAAATGGTTTGGGGGTTTTCATTTTTCTATCAAATCAAAGTGATTTGCCAAATTTGGTCAAAATCGGTCACCTCAAGGGACACCAACTTGTTGAATTGGCATAGAATAACCCATTTATAATTTATTTTTACTATAACATTGATGAAACAAGAAAGAAATATTCTAACATGATAATTGCGGCATAGGCAAACACGTTGAATTACGTTTGAGAAAAAAGGTAAAAGTCACCATAACAAAATATTCGAACATGTTTATACTTATCAGAGTCCATAGCTGTAATCAGCGACCCCTATACAAGTAGAAAACAGCCTAAACCATCCATTTTACTGAAAAAAGTTAAAATTTTTTTGGCCTGTTATTTTACATAAAAATTTGAGTAGGTACTAACTTTCTTGAGAAAATCTCAGGCAACCACAACCGAAGGAATGATACCAAGGCAGCTGCTTGATTTATTATGCATGACCCAGTAATGGGTGTTACCACTGTGAACATGTTAAGCAAAGCAAGTTTCAAATTTTCCTGATTTTGAAACAGTTAAGGTCCTTAGGCTTTTACTATCATTTGAAAATCACATTTGATGAAAAATTTTAAGAACATCTAGGCTATGAGTGAAATGATTGCAAAATAAATACTCAGTATCTGATAATCATTAAAGTCATTAATGTAATCTAGAGAAACTCTACTTTCCATGAACCATAAGATTTTATTTCTAAGTGACTTAAATCTAAAAGACTTAAGGAAAAGTAAAATGCTTATATATCAATAATTTAAAAACAAGGAAATCATTTATTTATCAGAATTTTTGCAAGAGAATGTTTTCCTAGATGATTATGATATTGAATAAGATCTTAAGTGCCCTTTACAATCTGAGAATTAAATAAAACGCATTCTCTGAACATAATAGTGGAATGAAATCAAGATGTTCAGGTGTTACTTTGTGGAAAGCCATTTAAGATAATGAATAAAAACACTGTAATTTTCCACACTATTTTATTTTTGAGTACGACCGGTTTCGCTACCTGAGTAGCATCTTCTGGTACAGAAATATTTAAAAATTTCCTTATGTTCTGAGGGGTTGGAGGGGAGGGGGAGGAGAGGTTAAGGGAATATCCTTTTGGGAAGGGAGATGAGAGGTGAGGTGTGGGGGAAGGTGTTTTCGTTAGTAAGAAAACCCTTTTCCACGGGAAAATTCACAATTTCAATTGTCTCAAGTATATCCAACCGTCTTCCTTTCTTCTCCTGGTGAAGACGTGCGGGGACAAAGCTGCTCTTACGTCCCGATTCCAAGAGGTGAAGGGCAAAAGCAGAGGCAGGGGGGTATTGTTTCCGGCGGAGGCAAACTCGATGTTCCGCGGCCCTGGTGGCCAGATCGCGGCCGCTTTGACCAAAGTATTTTGCATCGCAGTCGTCACAGGAGAGGAGGTAGACGCCGCTGGTGGTCGCAGGATCCCTGTGGTCTTTGGGGTTTGGAAGAAGGTTTCTTATTGTTAAGGGGTTGTGAAATGCTGGTCTTATATTATTTGGGAAAAGATTAGTAATGGCGTAGGAGATGGGTCCGAGGAAGGGAATTTTCCGCCATGAGGCGCCTTCTTTTTCGAGGGGGGTAAGGGAGGGGACAATCTTTTGGGCAGCAAGCATTTTGAGTTTCCTATTGAGTATATTGTTGATGAGGTTGGGGTTGTAATTATTTATTTGGGCTATGTATTTTATAGTGTTGAGTTCTTTTTGAAAGTTTTGGGGGGAAAGAGAGATGTGTAGGAGCCTGTGGATGAGAGAGTGGAAGAGGGAATGTTTGTGGGAATGATGATGTGAGGAGAAGTTGGGGATAGCATGGTCGGTGTATGTGGGTTTTCGGAAGATGTCGAAGTTGGGTTTTCCAGAGACGAGGGAGATTGAGAGGTCTAGGAAATTAAGCGAGCCATTAGTGCTGGTTTCAAGGGTAAAAGATATGGACGGATGGAGAGAGTTTAGATAATCGAGGAATGGATTGAGGAGTTGAGTGTCACCGTGCCAGGCGCAGATGATGTCGTCTACGTAGCGTTTCCAAAAGAGGATGTGGTGCAGTAGTGGGTTTTCTGAATCGAATAGCTTTTCTTCCTAATTGTCTAGGAATATTTCCGCAAGAAGCAGGGAAAGGGGTGATCCCATGGCGAGTCCATCGTTCTGCATAAAATAATCACCGTCAAAAGGAAATAATTTTGTTCAACACAAACACTGAATAAAGAAATAAGATCACCTTTTATGACTGGGTCAATTTATAGGGCAGATTGAACCGTTTCGGCCTGAGAGAGGGCCTCAGTGATCGGGATTGAAGTGAATAAGTCTTTGATATCAAAGGAAACAAATACGGTGTCGGGGGGGAACACATGTCCTGAGAGTTGATCGGCGAGCTCGGTGGAGTTTTTAATCCCAAATTTCGGGGAGAAAGACGAGATGCTGCAAAACATGCTGTTAAAGATAGCTTGTGAGCGGGGGCAGAGATGCTAGATACAATTGGTCGGATTTTCTTACTAACGAAAATACCTTCCCCCACACTTCACCTCTCATCTCCCTTCCCAAAAGGATATTCCCTTAACCTCTCCTCCCCCTCCCCTCCAACCCCTCAGCACATAAGAAAATTTTTTAAATATTTCTGTACCAGAAGATGCTACTCCGGTAGCGAAACCGGTCGTACTCAAAAATAAAATAGTGTGGAAAATTACAGTGTTTTTATTCATTACCATAATAGTGGAACTTACTTAATGGACACGATATCATTGAACAAAAATATCCGAGAAACTTTAAAATAACTGATCAAATGAGTAACAAATCATAATTTCAGCTAGTTGATGGCTGCTTTTCAGTTTCATATTCAATTTCAGCTTCTTTTTGCCTGATGTTGATGGGCCACGTTGCTCAGGCATACTACCTTTCACCCTGGCAATCTTGGAAACCATTTCCTAAAATAAATATTGAAAAAATAATTAAATGAAAATTAATAAAATATTTCTGGATTTTAATCCATAAAATACCAAAGAGTTTTCTACAAATCTATTATAAAACCCACACTATCAGAATGATGTTTTTCTAAAAACTTAAATACGAGGAATGAGTAGAAGGGCAGAAATTAAAGTTTATCTCTTGGTAAAGAGTGATGGCATCAATTTAGTTCAGTTGATCTTTAATCTTTCTAAAGTTCAACTCATTGAGCAAGGCATTAATTTGCTTAAAAAGCTCCTGTCTAGACCTGCATAGTTTAGCTTTCTGTAAACAGAGCTTTGGTACGCATACATTTCTTGCAGATCAAGCTTCTGATGTGCAAGATGTGCCTCCATGGACATTGCTCCTTTGCTGTGCGAGGAATTGCCAGAGCATGGGACAGTGTCACTGCAAACACTATTTCCAACTGTTGGAGATCAGCTGGTTTTGGTGACAACAATTATAGAGACAGAGGAGTTAGTGGAGGTTCCCACACTACAGGACCTCCTTAGTAAAGAAATGGCACAACTAAATCAGTACATCCCAGATGCATCCTCTCACGCTGAGTCATATGTCAAGTGTGACTCTCATGTGGTGACGCATAGCTGCAGTGGATTTAGAGAAGACAAAGAAGATGAGGATGAAGTGAACTTAGATAGCTCTTCTACAATCTATGAAGATGACCAAAGAAGCACCTTCCCCCCTTACAAGGGATGAATTAAGACACTCCATAAAAGTGCTTCACAATTTTCAAATGTTTACTGATGGTGTACCTGCACCCTTTTGGGTCTTTTTTTTGCCTCAAAAATCGGGGTGCGCGTTAGAATCGATGACAAGCTAGATTTGGGTACAATACTATTCGTTGGTATGTCCCTCCCATAGCTTGGGGCCAGCCGCATCCTAGGCTCAACCTGGTTCCATATAACTCGTCAAACGTTCCACCAATACACTATCGATGTCTGGACTCTATTCAAGTGTTTATACTGTATCCATGTTTACACTATATACAAAAATGTAGGCCGATAGTATTTAATTGAAAAACCTTAAAAATTTTTAAATGAACAATTTGAATTGGCCCTTTTGTAGGACTTTCAGCGTAGAAGACTACGGAAATTTTCCATGCAGTGTATACATGTATCTATTATATATAGATGCTTCTCCGGATTCATTCATGTATCCATATATATATTCATATATATATATAGAGAGGATACAAACTCACAGGCCAAACCACAAGCGTCATTGACTTGAAATTTTTACGACATATTGGCCATAGAGTGTAACCGCCAGAAAAATTGCGATTTTGATTCTCAGTGTCATGGGTTCGATTCCAGAGGGCCCCAAAGTCTCGATTTTTCCCGTTTAAATGCATTGCTTTGATTTTCGGGAATTTTTAAAAAATACTTCCGGGATAGGTAGAGAATCGAAAATCTAGGAGCCTTTATATATGGTCATGATCTATCGAAAACATAATTGAGTTTTACGGAAAATATCCTGGGTTCGATGCTAGGTCGAGGCAAAAATCGGCCGTTTAAAATGTATTGTGGCGATTTTTAAAATTTTTTTTGGACCCTTTCCCGATGGCATGGAAACTTGAAATTCGGCATGGAGTTGGAGATCAATAATAAATTTCTGGATCAAATTTTACATATTCGCTGATGGTCCTTGGTTCGATCCCAGGGCGCCATTTACATTTCTCAATGCATTTCTTATGGAGATAATGGAAACAAATTTTAGGTACTTCCCGGCATGCTATCGACTTCAAACTTTGCATGATACAAGAGAACGTTTTTACAAATCAAACTGTGTATTTACAGCTTGCATTACGTCCTGGGTTCGACACCAGGTGTCTCTGAAATCAGAAGTTGATCCGCTTTTTAGGAATTATTTTGAAACCTTTTCTTATAAAATAGAAACTTGAAATTCGTCATATAGATAGAGATCATAAATAACTTTCAGAAACATGTTTTAGATTTCCACGATCCTCCTTGGTTCGAGTCCCGAGAGGCATTAACATTCGTGAAAATTAGAACATTTTTGAGGCAGTTATAACCAATATTTCTGCTTGAATTTTCACACATAGTTAGAGATGGTGATCTACTATTGTGTTTCATAGTAGGTTTACCAGTAAGACCCGGGTTCGATGCCAGACGATGAAATTTCAGCGAATTTTAAGAAAAAATTAAATCCATTTTTTTTTCTTTTGAGGACCGTCCCGATATGATGCCGATATGAAATTAGTATTGCCGATCTGCTTGCAGTATGCAAGCTACATTTTACTCGTAAATATACGCAAATACTAGCATATGCCTGGATAGTACAGACGTTTAAGGTGCAGCAACTATATATCTTAAGGGGAACATTACATTCGCAGGCAAATGATTTTTCAATGTCCGATGCTTGAATTAAGGGGTGCACATTACTTATGAAGCCACATTATTTTTGAGTTAACACATAATTTTATTGATTAATACATCATAACAAAACTGTGCCCACTAATATAAAATGTAGAAAATAATAGCTCAATAATATTCGAAAAATAATGGTGTCTTAGGATAAACGTAATTCATATCTAATTGCTTTTTGAGATATTTTGATTCACTTCCTTCATAAGTAGTGACTGAGTCATGAGGGTGGGGAAGAGGTTACCCTGGAGATCCGAATCAGCACGGCTTTTATCTCCTATATCCCCACCGATCCTGGATCAGACGATTTGGTGCCAAGCTTCGTATGAAAACAAATCCCACGGGTGTAAGAAAATATGATGGGAACTCAATTAAAGTTCCGGCACTGACTAGAGGGTTTGTCACCAAAAAGAAACAAGAGATGAGGTGATAAGATGTTTGAGGGATAAAGGGGAGAGTGAGTAGATCAAAGCTCCCTGAAGCATCTTTGCCGAGGAAGGGTGAGGCGACTTGTGGATAAAAAATGCATGAATTAGGTGACGATAATATTTGCATTTAGTATTTTTCTGCCGTATGAAGAGATAACATGCCTCGGATTGCCGTTGGCTTGTCGGATTCGTCCCTCACATCAATTGATGATTCCGAGATATGCCTCCTGCAAGACAACCATGGCACTCATGGCACTCGTTATAACAATACTTCAGAAATGACCACTAGTTATAATGGACGTAACTTTCTATCCTTTCTGCAGTGGACAACGGCCAAAAAATCACTCGCTATAACACAACTCTCGTTATATGCCGTACTCATTATTTTCGAGGAAATACGTTACTTATCAATAATAAAAAAGTTGCCACTGAGTAACTTGAGCTTCATCACTAGCATTGGAAAAATTCTCAGCTAAAATACCTAACACCACAATTAACTCCAGATACCCAGATTGATGGTTATGATCATCACACAGAAAATACGTATAATAGAAAATTCTCTAAAAGCAGGCAAATATTACAGTGAAAAGACTAAGTCTTGCATTGACTTGAACATAAAATTCCAATTTTGAATTCAGATTAAGAGTTAAATAATGCAAGGGTATTGAAATCGCCAGAAGTTCCATTATAACCTTGAATAGGTGTCCCTTCTGAGTAAAACTTTGAAGAACCCACATCTGATTTATTTAAATACGATGATAAAGATAAACAGAAATTAAGAGAAAGAATCGCTCAAATGTCATTACAATGAAAAAATCTAACAATTCATTTTAGTAAGACATGAGAGTCTTCAATTTGATAATAACACCAGGAGGACGGGAGTTCCGCCCTATCTAGAAGGACGGCGGCGGTCATTTTGACCGCCTACTTTTAAAATTCGCAATTAAATACTTTTATACGTCGCAAAGACGTATATTTTGCAACACGTCATAATGTGACTTTTTTAAAAGTGCTGATAAGATGTTCTACCTCATAATTTGTTTAAACTTTAATTAATTAAACAAAACGCGGACCGATGTCCTAAATCTGCAGAGTTTTATACTCTTCAATATTTCTCTTACTCAAACTAGACCAATGAAACTCATATTTTCGGAATAAGTGGTAGAGGGTCCGATTTGTTGATAAAAGTCAGTCACGTTACGCCAAGATTGCTATGCCATCTGACGGAAAGCATATAAAACCACTCGTTCGCGCCTCAGGAAAAACCTCCAGCGAATACGATAGCGGAAGAATTTTTCGAATTGTGTCGTGAAAAATTCCAACCTGGGGTTTTTGTCCACGCAAAATCGTTTTATAACATTCAAAAATGCATAAAACCACTTTCAGCAGGGTTAACAACTTTTAAGTTTTTATCATTATAAAATGTTCTTCCAATTATTTTCTCAGATAAATATCAAACTTATATCTCAAATTTACATTATGAGCCGAAATGTTACCGTTGCGGAATGCAGGGACATCTAGCGAGGTGGTGTACGGAGGGTCGACGGTGTTACGAGTGCAACGCCGCTGGTCATTTGGCTCGCGATTGTCCCAGAAGGCGCGAATTAAACGGCAATTTAAACGGATAAGGGGTTGGCGCGACCGGTGGAGTCGGCCCCAATTTGACGTGGTGCTTCCGCGAGTGAGATTGCCGGGTAACACCAATGATTTAGTTGTTGTTGTGACTTTGAATGGTGTAAATAGGATATTTCTGATTGACGCGGGTGCCCAGATCTCTTTCCAGAGACGTGTGTGGCTGGCGAGGGATTAGGCGATCGAGTTACCGGGTTAGGGGAATCACGGGAGATAGATTGCGTAGCGTGGTAGAAAAATTGGTGGTATTTACTGTAAATAGAAAGGAATACGCCACGTTAATGCAACTTGTAAATACATTGGAGGAGTTTGACGGTATATTGGGGATAGATTTTTTATTTAAAAACGAATGCGAAGTAAATGTAAATTTAGGTGTTATGGAAATAGCACAAGAGAAATGGTGTCTAAATGGAAACGGAGAAACCCCTTTGCGTATGAGCCCAGCAGTAGGAGCCCATCAGATGAGGTCAACGGCACGACCCCGGAAGGAGGAGAAAGAGGAAAATCGAGCGGAACGGAAACCGGCAGTAAAAGAGCGTGTGAGACAGGCCGTCGAAGAAATCCCCAAGGAGACTGCAAAACAAGGGACAGACCGTGACGAATGGTGTTTAGGGGGCCCGTGTGGGGATAAAATGACAGTACGTGCTTCCCAAAGACAACACCATCATAGTAAAGATGATGGTCGTGTGGCCGTTAGGTTATTGAGGGCTGAAACAATTCCCGCTCGCAGTATGAAGGTAATTAATATCGCACTTCCCCCTCAGTGTTTTGTGCAAGGGAGCGATGTAATATTAGAGCCGAGATTCGATATATGTGATGAATGTTTTGTGGCGAGAGGGTTGAGTCGAGCGACGGCTGGAAGTGACATATATGTGCAGATCACGAATTTTGGCGGAGAAGAGGTTACTCTGCTAAAAGGCACGATTTTAGGCGAAGCGGAGGCGATTCGTACGGATTGTGAGGCCGCGGACCTGAAAATTGCGCCTCGAGTAAGGATGGCGAGACGAGAGGCGATAGGGTTTTGTTTCGACGGGAAATTAGGTCACCTAACTGCGAATGAAAGGAGTATTTTGTGCCCGATTTTAGAAGAGTACCGCGATGTATTCAATGACAGGGGGAATCTGCCAATGACTAATGTGATGTCTCATAACATCCCCACAGGTGAAGCAAAACCTATGTATAGGAGGCCTTTCCGTATTTCCCACCACCAAAAACCTATTGTGGAGCATTTAGTGATGGAACAATTGGAGGCAGGGATCATTACACCAAGTGCAAGTCCGCGGGCCTCGCCCATTGTAGTTGTCCCTAAAAAATCTGTAGACGGAACGCCCAAATTCCGATTGATTTTCGGGAACTCAATGCCGTGACGACGTCTGATGTTTATCCAATACCTCAAATTATCGAGACATTGGATAATTTGGGTCAATGTAAATATTTCACCACCTTAGACATGACGAGCGGGTATTATCAGATACCTATGGACCCCGAATCCCAACCAAAAACGGCATTTAACGTAGAGAGTGGACATTACGAGTACACTCGCATGCCATTTGATTTGAAAAATGCACCGGCGAGTTTTCAACGATTAATGGACCTAGTATTGAGGGGGTTAACACCAACCCAATGCATGGTTTACATCGATGATGTAATTGTTTTTAGCGAAACCTTGGAGGAGCACGAAGAGAGATTGCGCCGAGTTTTTGAAGAATTAAGAGAGGCAAATTTGTCCTCACAGCTGGATAAATGTCATTTTTTTCAGTCCGAGGTGAAGTATTTGGGTCATCGAATAAGTAGCGATGGGGTTCACCCAGATGAAGAGAAGATCGAGGCAGTGAGAAATTTTCCCACACCCACCACAACGAGAGAATTACAGTCCTTTTTAGGCCTCGCTAATTACTATCGGAGGTTTGTGGAGGGTTATGCGGAAATAGCAAGACCGCTTACGCGTCTCCTTAAGAAGGGCGCATCTTTTATTTGGTCTCCTGATTGCGAAAATGCCATGGCGAAGTTGACGGAAGCTTTAACGCGCAGTCCGGTACTCATTTATTCATATTTTTCAAAATCGTTTATAATTTCTGCGGATACCAGTAATTTTGCCTTGGGAGCAGTATTGTCGCAGCAGATAGATGGGGTTGAACATCCGATAGCCTATGCTTCGCGACAAATGAAATCCGCAAAAATTAATTACACGGTGACCGAGAAAGAGTTACTGGCGGTGGTATGGGCAGTTAAATATTTTCGTTGTTATGTGTATGGGCGGGAATTTAAGATAGTTACCGACCATGGCGCATTAAAGTGGTTATTGGGTTTGAAGGATCCGTCTTCCCGGTTGATGCGACGGTCGCTTAAGTTAAGCGAATACGATTACGAAGTTGAGCATAAGCCTGGAAAGACCCATTGTAATGCCGACGCGTTAAGTCGAAAGGTGCGACGCGTACACGTAATAACGGAGAATGAACTTTGTCAGGTGCAGGCAAATGATCCGGAGTGCAAAAGTTGGCGGTCACTACGGGGGTTTACTGAGAAGAATGGAGTATTGGTTAGAATAATTAAAACTGGAGAAAAATTCGTTGTTCCTCAGTCCTTGAGGGGGCAATTGATTAATCAGCTGCATGGACATATTCTTTTGGGCCGTATGAGACCACATTTGAGACCATGTCAGAATTGCCCCGGTAGCCGATTCCGCCACTGTGCAGTGTTTCATTAAAAATATTAGTAGTATATGCCCCACGATGGCGATGGTGATTAAGAAATTACGTAACAGGCTTAAGCAATACCCCCACCCCTCCCCCACCCCCTCCCCCACCTCCTCCCCCATCCCCATCCCCCCAACCCAACCCATTGCGGAAAAAAAAAATCTTGAATTAAAATTTAGAATTAAAATCTTGAATCGGCATGCAAATACATTGAAATATACTTAAAAATCTTGAATTAATATCTTGAATTAAAATTTAGAATTAAAATCCTGAATTGGTATGCAAATACATTGAAATATGCTTAAAAATCTTGAATTAATATCTTGAATTGAAAGCTAGAATGCAAATACATTGAAATATACTTTAAATAATTAACCTAGTATAGGAGATTGAACTACATTTGGTACTTTTCAAAACTAAAACAAGATAAATGAAATAATTCCGGTTAAAGGCGTATGAAAGAACTGACAAACATCGAGACTTGTAACAAATAATATTAAAATTCATTTGAGTGATTGCAAGAAAATAACTTACCTATTAACATGGAGAGTATTACAAGGGCCCTTATGAAATAAACTTCTCGAGAATAATTTAGAGAAAATATATTTTAGGCGTATTGAGCCGGAGAGGATATGACGTTTTGCTAAGGCGGTGAGACAGCGCTGGTTATATCGTTAGGTGGTGACGCTGTGAAGAAATAAAAGCCTTCGTCACACCTTCTACGTAGGCTATTAGAGGGTCTATTCTTATTTTCCATGAAAATTTTAAAATCCCAACGTCCCAAGTCATTCACCCTTCACGTAAATGCGGATATGTATTCCCGGCTCTTCTCGAAAATATCTTGCGTATATTACTTAGGCGTGGGACCCTGAGGAGATGTGTGTTATGTCCCCATAGCGAGTTGTCTCATTAAAACTAATAATATGGTTACAACTATGGAATGTAAAAGAGAAACTATGGAAACTCGCGATGTTTTTCAAAAATCTCAACAAGTGGGTTGGGGTATGTGGAACCTTCCCATAATCTTACTCCGGTCTAACCAATCACGACGTTAAATATTCGCACGTGACCAGAGGTTGAGAGTATTAATAGTTGTACGATTTTACCACTCTGTCCATTTGTGTGGCTTTGCTGGTTCTGTCCATTTGCACATCTTTATTGGTTCGCACGTACACTTACTTTACATTTGCCATCATTCTGATTGTAATGGAGGCTATCTTCAAGGTACTTCCGTCTACGGAAATCATACGCGTATTCCGCGCAGGGGTGCTAAATGATAATAAGGATTTATTATTATCAGCATTTACGGCTCTCACCCATCGCATTATTGCAATGGACGAGCACGTTGATGAAGACGACTTTCACGCCATGTCGAGTCTTGCGTTCGATTCGAACGATGGTAACACTGTTGGCATCTCCACCCTAATGGAGGATCCATTTTTCGGAGCAGATCTTCCTCCTCCTCCTATACAACAATATGGTGACACACGTGAACACTCTGTTTTAAACACCAGTCCTATTTCTAACGGAGATAAGGGAATATTTCCTGATTGTATATCCATCACATCTTCATCAAGAGATCTTCAACTGTCATCCGAGTACACACCCACACACACCGATCCTTTGATATTGGGGATTTGTTCGGAAATTCTCGCTTTAGAGGAGGAAACCATGCGTGACCCAGCTTCCAACGTTGATGTGGAGATATCTTCAAGTCTTCTCCCTCTCACACCTCCACCACGAGGTCTTCAAAGTGCCACACCCCCGCAATCGGATATTTTGTTATCTGAGAACGAACACATACCCTTACACTCCAATTTTCCGAATTCAGAGATTTGTACGGAAGTTTCCGTGTTAGAGGAGAATTTTCCTATAACACCGGTTCTGAATATTTCAGAGGAGGAGGAGGAAGGGGGAGACAATCTTCCTGACTTCATCCAATTATATCATCTACAGAATCCACAACTAGGGGATGGTTCAGAGGGTGGTTCTCGTTATTACACGATTTTAAGAGAGAATAAAACTTTCCTCAGGAGATTTCGATTGTGGGGGGCTGAAATTGATTTATCAATTCACCCTGTACCACAAGGAAATAATCCTATGGAATGGTATGAGGGACTCTTTCATTCTCTGTTAAACATGTTGAAAGCCGGATTGAGTGGTTCAACTCGTGGAGGGTTGACAATACGCAACGAGTTACATCCAAATCGCGACGTACATGTATCATTTCGTCGTTGTGATCAGTTGGAACCGGATGTGATATTAAAACAGATTGAAAAAATCATCCAGTCCAATGAGGATTTTTTCATCAACGGGCTCGCGACTATCTCATTCCAACACATAGACATCCCCGTGGGGCGAGGACGTCCACGCCTACTAGAATCACGGATTTTCATTTGTATTGCAAAAGGATGAAATCGATACATGTTGTTAAAAATGAGGACAGTTTGTGTCTGCCAATGGCGATATGTCTTGCCATATCTAGACACGAAGATACGGCCATCGTTTTCAGGCGGGTTTATCAGAATAAGCAACTCCTTAGAGAAAGAGCACTCGCTCTTTGTAGAAGGGCAGGTGTTGTGATAGGAGGTGAGGGTGGAGGGGTAGAGGAAATTGGTGTTTTTCAACGTGCAATCCCAGATTACCAGATAACCGTATTCACGGATTTCAAAGGGAGAGATGTATTATTTGAGGGCCCTCGCTATACCGTAAATGGGGAGGAGAAGAACCACATTGATCTCCTTCACGGAGAAAATCATTTCAACGTAATATCCTCGTTGACCGGTGCTTTTTCAACAAAATATTATTGCCGCAACTGTCGTACACCTTACGAGCACCATTATCAACATAGATGTACCAAATTTTGTTCGAGGTGCTTCTCTAAACCACCTTGCTATTCTCCTGATGCCGAATCTATCTCTTGTGATAAATGTTTGAGAGATTTTCACGGGGGAGACTGTTTTGAAAAGCACCGTGTGAAAAAGGGGAAAGCCGAACCTATATGTGAAACCATAAGAGCTTGCCCCAAATGTTTCACCATTCTTAAAACTAAGAAAAGGTTTAGGGAACATATATGTGGGGAATATTACTGCACGATTTGTAGGACGATCGTAACAGAAGGCCATAAGTGTTATATGGTGCCCGTTAAAGAGGAAGTCTTGAAAAAAAAAACATCAACACGCCTACGTGTTTTACGACGTAGAATGTAGGCAAGATGTGGCACTATCTACAAACACGTTCTTACATACCCCCAATCTCCTCGTATCGGTAATCATATGTGGCAGTTGTATAGATACCTCTCCTCGCTCTTGCGATAAATGTGGAAACACGGAAAATGTATTCTCATCAGAGGACCCCGTAAAGGCATTCCTTCTTTATTTGAGCAAAATAGATTTTAAAACAATAACATGTATAGCACACAATGCCAAAGGTTATGATAATAACTTTATTCTGAAAACTGCTCTGGAAAAGAGTAATTGGCAGCCTACCGTAATTATGTCAGGTAGTAAAATACTTTCAATCAGCTTTTCAAAAGGCAGGGTAAGATTTATTGACTCCTTGAGTTTTTTACCAATGGCTCTCTCAAAACTGCAATCCGCACTAGGCCTTGAGGACTCAAGCAACAAGGGGTACTTCCCACACTTCTTCAACACATTAGAGAATACAGCCTATGTTGGAGAAATCCCGTCTACACACGCATATGGGGTCGACTCTATGTCGACAAGGGAAAAGGACGAGTTTCTTAAATGGCACGAGGAGACTTCCTCGAGAGGTTTCATCTTTAAGATGGAGGAAGAAATCCGCAAATATTGCATTCAGGATGTCCATATACTGCGCTCAGCCTGTCTTCGCTTCCGTGAGATTTTTCACGCATCTACGGGGGTTGACCCGTTTAGGGAGGCGATCACCATTGCCAGCGCGTGTATGCTAGTATTTAGGAAGCGTTTCTTAAAGCCGGAAACCGTTGCCGTAATACCGCCAGGGGGTTATCGTCTTGCCGATCGCCAATCGCGGAAAGCCCTCTTATGGCTATTGTGGGAGGAACGCCGAAGAGGGATCGCTATCTCTCACGCGTTAAACGGGAGAGAGAGCCGCGTCATGGGGCGAAAGGTCGATGGGTTAGCCGGAAAAACCGTTTTTGAATTCCACGGGTGTTTCTTCCATGGATGTTTTGTTTGCTTCCCCAATCGACTAGAAAAGATTTCGAATAACCCTAATGATACTATGGCCTCTCGTCAAGAAGCAACGATGAGAAAAACTACATTTCTCCGTCGTTTGGGGTATGAAGTAGTTGAGAAGTGGGAATGCGTCTTCGATCAACAGGTGCGGGAGGATTGTGATTTATCCGCCTTCGTAAAAGGAAACCCACTTTCTTCAGAACCTGCGATTAACCCTAGAGACGGATTCTACGGCGGTAGGACCAACTGTGTAAGACTCCACCATAAGGCTGACATAGCGAACGGCGAGGTGATCCGATATCTTGACGTGTGTTCCTTATACCCTTACGTTAATAAGTACAAAAAATACCCGATCGGACATCCAAAAATCTTTGTGGGGGACGAATGTCCGGGATTGGATTCTGCGGAGAGGTTAATGAGATGTACGGTGTTACCACCCCCGCATCTCTATCATCCGGTACTCCCCTACAGAATGAATGGGAAATTATTGTTCCCACTCTGTAGGACTTGTGCTTCGACGGAATCGCAGGAAGCTTGCGATCACACGGACGATGACCGATCGATCACGGGGACGTGGGTGTCCGACGAGGTAAAAGTTGCTGTGCGTGAGGGGTATAGATTGATTAAAATTCATGAGCTATGGCACTACGAAACCACGGTTTACAATCCCGCCACAGGTGAAGGAGGTCTATTCACGGAGTACATCGATTGCTTCCTGAAAATGAAACAGGAGGCAAGTGGATTTCCATCGTGGTGTAAAACGTTAGAATCACAGTCAAGATACACCACCTCCTTTCACGAGAGAGAAAAAATCAGGTTGAACAAGGAAAACATCAAACTCAACCCAGGTATGCGTCAGTTATCCAAGCTAATGCTCAATAGTTTTTGGGGACGTTTTGGTATGAGGGAGAATCTTCCACAATGCACCATTTTGAGAACAAGGGAGGAACTCATCTCACTCGCAACGGCTCCAAACGTAGAGTTATCACGCGTGGTTCCCGTGAATGAAGAGGTGGTATATGCATCCTGGAAGGAACGGGAAGAATCCGTCAAATCGTTACCAACAGTTAATGTTATGATAGCCTGCTACACAACGTGTCACGCCCGGTTGGTACTTTTTGATTATCTACGTAAACTTGATCGTTGCGTTCTCTATTTTGATACCGATAGTATCATTTTCACCGAACGCGATGGAGAGTGGACGCCCCCCATTGGAGATTATTTAGGCGATTTGACGGATGAAGTGGAGAAATATGGGCCAGACTCTTTTATTTCTGAATTTGTGTCGGGAGGGCCTAAAAATTACGCATTCAAGATACGGTCCAAATCGACAGACTTTTGCAAAACTGTTTGCAAAGTCCGTGGCATCACCATTAGCTCCGCCAACGAGGGAGACGTTTCCTTTGACCGTCTTAAAGCAATGGTGACGGAAGAGGCTCCCCCGCTTGTGGTGAGGTACGAAAAAAAGATTCGACGTGTCGTTCCTTTTCAAGTCGTATCGCGACCAGAAAGTAAAACCTTCCGTGTTGTTTACACGAAAAGGAGACAGGTGGAGAATTTCGACACACTCCCTTATGGTTACAAACGCCAGCGCACCTGTTGAACGTGTGCATGTGAGGACGTTGTATATATCACGTAAATATCTTAATTAGTGTGTAAATATTGTAAATACTCTGTATATATTTTCCCTCTCGCGGATTGCAACCTTGTCGTGGTGAGAAGGCTTACACGTTCCAATATTCCGTAATTAATTATGGTAGGAACCAAACCAATAGCAATCCTTACAATTAGATGGTTAAAATTTTTGAAACACCTCCGTGAACACGTACAACTTACCGTAACGGAGTCTTATAAAATCCTAGTGGTTACATCACAGGCCACACTGTGAATATAGATCTCTGCATGAAACATCCATTTGGCGCTATAATTGCGGGTCCCAGCTCTTGCGGAAAAACTTTCTTTGTAAGCAGACTTCTTACTCATAATCAAGAAAATAGCAAGAGAACGACTTAAGTAGTCGTGATGGTATTCAAAATAAATCCTATTTTCATTATAACCATATTTCATTTAAAAGAACAAAAAGATATATAAGAAAATCGTGTTTTAAATTATATCGTTTTAGTTAGATCGTGCAGTTATATAATCAAAAGAATAGCAGTTTGACTCCATCGAAGCCACATTTATTGACACCACAACTACTATGCCGAAATTAAAATTAATATCTTTCAGATGTTTCTCTATATAAAACTATACAACAGGTACGAGCAATTTAAGTTCGGATGTTTCATCTGAAAATACTCTTCGATTCTAAAGAATTACGTTTTTACAGGAGCCGTCGTGTGATTGGATAAAATCTGCACATCGACATTATATCAGCTAGTTCATTACTTCGTTTAAGGTCTTTCGTTTTAATACCATTGTGATTCAATATTAAGTGAATTACTGGAACGTGAGAACTTCCGTATTTTGAATTAGTTTCCTCCGAAATCAAATCCTGGCATTTGCGTTGCTCAGATCAATTTAAATCATGGTCTGAAATTAGTTTCCGCGAAGTCTCTGTTCAGATAAACTGAAGCAATAATAATTTTCATAAGAAAATATGGAAAGAAGGTGAGAAATATGATGAGTCAAACACTATTTATTTTCCACAACACTTCCTAAACCGACTAAAATCCTCGTATGCTCAGTAAGACGATTTGTAAGAACAAATTTTAGGTGATAAAGAAGGAAACACAAATTTGCTCTATGCCAATATATGTAATTCCTCTGAAAGATCCGTGAGCAACTCGGTTGCACGGGAAGAACTGAAAAGGCCAAAAACATGACGTAATGATAAATCGTTTCTATATTTCTTGTTTTCAAATTATCTTTCACGTCACCCCTTATCTCTTTCCCGTGGGTATAAAATAGCCACCAGAAAAGCAAGCTGAACCATTCAGTCTAATTGTGCAATGGAATATTCTTATCGGTTGTCAGGTCCCTCAAAGTAATCAAGGAATACGAGGTCAGGCGATTCATCCCATGACGAGAGAAAAATATTTTAAGATGTATACTAAAAATTGTAAAATCTACGTATCTTAAAATTCTTTGAAATTTCATTCGTTGCAGAAGTCATTCTGTTTTTCTGATTGAATTAAATGCAGGAATATTTTGTGTGACAATTATATACGCTCTGAAATTAAAAATCTGGATACTAAATGTCATTGGGATTATGCTATTGCCTAATTCAATTGTAGCTATGCATTAGAATTTTTCTCTAAACAGAAATACCCTGAGGTATGATAAATAAGATATTTTCGCAGCAAAAGTTTCAATGGAGTATTCTTCCCTTGCATGAAAGACAGAATTATGGTTTTGAAATCGCTACCAAAAATGCATTTTATTGGTAAAGTAAACGAGACACTTCAATTTTAAAAATTTTAATCTACATTGATGCCTCATTTTTCGATGAAAATTGTACAATTGAAAATGTGTTTGTTAATTCTACACACAGATGAAAATTAAAATCATAAACAATACAATATTTTTACCTAAAATTCAGATAAAACTTTCTTCCATGTCGTTAGTCTTGCTAGAGATATTAGCAAAAATAATAGCTTGAGTATAGTTCGGTATAAAAACTGGGAGAAGTAATTTATTGGAGTGTTAGAGGGAAATGCAACAACTGCAGGTGAATTTCAAAATAAAAATAAATACCAACAAAATAACAATTATTGAGGTATGGAAGGAGGAGAAAATTGAGAGTTCATTCTTAATTGTGCTAGTGAGGAGTTTTCTAGTTGATTTCCGGCAACGATTTATGCCGAGGGGGACTTTTACAGCCAAAAGATGTGGTGAAAAACTCGGCTTGTACATGAGAACATACGGTAAGTTGTTTCTGTAAACATAATGACCTAATTGAGATTTAAAAATGTCACTAAATACTGCATCGTTCTTACACACCTTCAATTTTCTAACCTTCATCAGAGCTATTTACGCTTTCCCTCTGTTTGAAGAACTTGACCGCAAATTCCGAACCTATTTCACTAGCTGTGGTTACTAGCATCCATCCACTTAATTCTTGTTTCTTGCTGTGAGGGTGCCAACTAAACATCTGAATCATTACGTATCTCTTTATTATGTTGAAACATCCATCACAAGATTTAAACAATTCCGTCACTAATACCATACTCAAAATTTACCACTTGCTCAAGTATCTTCATAACAATGATAAATTACCGCAGAGTTTAACTAACCTGTTTCATTTGTTGTAAATACAGACCCCACGGATAAAGGTGGGAGTCACTGGATAGCCATTTTTATCGGTGATAAAGGAAGGGGGGATTACTTTGACAGTTTTGGGATAACACCGTTTGTGAGGGAACATACAAAATTTATGAACCGCGTGTGTGTACTTCGTGGGAGTGGAATAAAGTAAAACTACAGGGGTGGGAGAGTAATGTATGCGGTAACTACCCTGCGGTATTTCTATATTATCGAAGCTGTGGACGTGATATGAAACAGTTTGTAAAATTATTCAATTCGTTCAGGTCCGTAGAAAACGATGAGAAAATCAGGAAGTTATATAATCAAGCATTTAAATGTTGTTCTATTCGGGGTAAACCCAATAACTTATGCTTCCAAATCTGTCGAGGATTGAGAGAGGAATTTTGAAAATAGGTATTTTCACCATCGCCGTAGGGGTTTTCTTTTCTTTCTTTCTCCCTCTCTGCTTTCGGTATTTAAGCACGGTTTCAGATGGGGACTTTAGTCTATTCTTGTCATGGAGTCATTAAGAGAAGTTGAAAAGGTTCGTGGTCATCCATATCAATGCAAGGCAATGTCACCGGCGGGGGGAAGGACCGGCCATTACCGGGCATCGAGTTATCTCCCTTCGACAACTGAGCCAGCACGAGAAAACAACATGGAAAGGAGTAGTAGAAAACGGCATCTACTTATAATGCAACAAATCTTCAACATCAATGAAGGGTGATAGTAGGAATAGACCTTATGAACAATTGTGATCCCTGTGTGAAGTTGGAGAGGTGTGGCGACATCGGAGTTTTTCTCAAGCGCGCTGATTTGAGAGCACTCGTTGATGAAGAAGAGGTGATTGAAAAGTTTTTCCACGAGGGCGAGTTTGAGAGTAGAGATAATCCGATCGGAAGACTGTTGTTACATTGTAAAACCGTTTACAACCAAAAAGTTATTGTGATCAAAGATTGTGAAGCTAAAGCCCGAGTTCATCTAGCGCAAAGTTTGTGGGACGGTTTAATAAGATTTATACGTCCGATTACTCTCGGATTCGAAGAAAGGGAGTTATGGAAACCTTTCGTGGCAAAGACTCTGTCTTTGCATTTACAAACTATCTCCATGTGTTATCAGGAAGTGGAGGGTGATAAAGACATAAACGAGTGGATAGTGCATACGCCATTAGAACCATTAGTAAATGAAAAGGTTCCTACAGGTTTAAATTACACATCGTTCCTGGCCGAAATGAATTCAATACTTGGTACGAAAGGTGGTAAGGAATATGTAAATGATGTATTGAGATATATATAATAAAAACATTTATTAAAAAAATATATACATGAATTCAATCAAACGATGAACCCTTGGCTTCCAAAAGGGGGCGGAGATTCGAAACCCCATGTTGTGAAGGTTTCTCTCTCGCCATTCACCCCTTCTTCCTCTCCGTCCTCATCCTCTACATCCACCACCTCTATCGGGGGAGGTGTGATTCTCCTCCTCCTAGGTATAGGTAAAACTACCATTGTAGGCTTTCCCGCTTTGACCTCTTCCCGCTCCTCCTCCTTCTTCTTCTTTGCAGCCGGTGCGTCCTCCTCCTCCTCCTCCGAAGAGGATGGCCGTTGTTTTGCTATTCTTCTCCAATATTCAGCTCTCTCGAACAGCACGTCGATTTCTTCGTCACCTGTTTCCTCTTCATCTTCTAGAAATACGTTAAACATGTATAAACACACACATACAACTAGATTTATAATACAAAAAATTTCATTTGTCATAATTATAATGCCACCATTCATAAATCAAAGGTTTCTTACCCCAATCTCCAAAGCCCCCTGTAGATTCGAGGGCCCGCAGTGTCTCTAGCACCTCTCTCTCATCTTTATACTGCTTTACTATAAGAGGTAGAAATAAGTAATAATAATAAATCAAATAGCGAGTAAATAAATATATGAAAATAAAGTAGTTGCAATGTCTTACCCCGCCTGTGGTACCCCTCAGAGTACGTTTCAGCCGCCTTTAACACCTCCAGAGAAGTGACACCTCTTCTATCCATTTCCAGGAGTTGTCGGGCTATAGATATCGGCGTCATATTCTCTCTCTCTCTCTAAACTTTATTCTTACTGGCTCCTCTTATTTTGAACCAGAGATATATACCCTAAAGTTTGCATACCCCCTACCCTTATTGCGACTTTATATTAATAGTTTTAATGAGACAACTCGCGATGGCCACATAACACACATCTCCTCAGGGTCCCACGCCTAAGTAATATACGCAAGATATTTGCGAGAAGAGACCGGAATAAACATTTTGGAATACATATCCCTAATTACAGGAAGGGTGAAAGACTTGAGACGTTGGAATTTCAAAATTTTCATGGAATATAAGAATAGATCCTCTAATAGCCGTCTACGAAGGTGTGACGCGGGTTCTTATTTCTTCACAGCGTCGCCAGCAAATGGTATAATCGTTAGGGTCGCTGTCATACTCTCACCTTCTTAATAGGTTAGCAAAATGTCGTCACCTATGGGTCCACACGCCTAAAATATATTTCCTCTAAAATGTTCTCGAAGAATTAATTTCATGAGAGCCCTTGTAATACTCTCCATGTTAATAGGTTACTTAATTGTCTTGCAATCACTCAAATGAATTTTAATATTATTTGTTACAAGTCTCGATGTTTGTCAGTTCTTTCATACGCCTTTAACCGGAATTATTTCATTTATCTTGTTTTAGTTTTGAAAAGTACCAAATGTACTTCAATCTCCTATACTACGTTAATTATTTAAAGTATATTTCAATGTATTTGCATTCTAGCTTTCAATTCAAGATATTAATTCAAGATTTTTAAGCATATTTCAATGTATTTGCATACCAATTCAGGATTTTAATTCTAAATTTTAATTCAAGATATTAATTAAAGATTTTAAAGTATATTTCAATGTATTTGCATGCCAATTCAAGATTTTAATTCTAAATTTTAATTCAAGATTATTTTTTTCCACAATGCCTTGGGAGAAAAGTTTTTTCTTTTTCTCATCAAGTCTCCAACCAAGTCTATGATATTCGTTCCGGCCAACTTATTTCCGTTTATGGTTATAGCCCCCGTCTCATCCCATTTAATCTTTTCGCACGATAACATACGTTCGACTAGTAATCTGGAATAAACATTTCGGAATAGATGTCCTTAAATTAGCGAAAAGGTGAGTGGCATAAGGCAATGGAATGCGATTTTTGAAAAACATCACGTGTTTCCTTAGTTTCTCTTTTACATTCCATAATTGTGACCATGTTAATAGTTTTAATGAGACAACGGACACTTAAGACACATCCCCGTCGGATTCCACGCTAATGGAATAGACGCAAGATATTTTCGAGAAGAGCCTGGAATACATATCCGCATTTACGTGAAGGGTGAATGACTTGGGACGTTGGGATTTTAAAATTTTCATGGAAAATAAGAATTGACCCTCTAATAGCCTACGTAGAAGGTGTGACGAAGGCTTTTATTTCTTCACAGCGTCGCCACCTAACGATATAACCAGCGCTGTCTCACCGCCTTAGCGAAACGTCATATCCTCTCCGGCTCAATACGCCTAAAATATAATTTCTCTAAATTATTCTCGAGAAGTTTATTTCATAAGGGCCCTTGTAATACTCTCCATGTTAATAGGTAAGTTATTTTCTTGCAATCACTCAAATGAATTTTAATATTATTTGTTACAGGTCTCGATGTTTGTCAGTTCTTTCATACGCCTTTAACCGGAATTATTTCATTTATCTTGTTTTAGTTTTGAAAAGTACCAAATGTAGTTCAATCTCCTATACTAGGTTAATTATTTAAAGTATATTTCAATGTATTTGCATTCTAGCTTTCAATTCAAGATATTAATTCAAGATTTTTAAGCATATTTCAATGTATTTGCATACAAATTCAGGATTTTAATTCTAAATTTTAATTCAAGATATTAATTCAAGATTTTTAAGTATATTTCAATGTATTTGCATGCCGATTCAAGATTTTAATTCTAAATTTTAATTCAAGATTTTTTTTTCCGCAATGGGTTGGGTTGGGGGGATGGGGATGGGGGAGGAGGTGGGGGAGGGGGTGGGGGAGGTCGGGGAGGGGGTGGGGGAGGGGTTGGGGGGTCGGGGAGGGGGTGGGGGAGGGGTGGGGGTATTGCTTAAGCCTGTTACGTAATTTCTTAATCACCATCGCCATCGTGGGGCATATACTACTACATGGACATATTCTTTTGGGCCATATGAGACCACATTTGAGACCATGTCAGAATTGCCCCAGTAGCCGATTCCGCCACTGTGCAGTGTTTCATTAAAAATATTCTTTAAAGTATTTTCTCGATAGGTACGATATCAGTTAAATCCATTCAGATTCCAGAAAAATTAATTAAGCTTTTCAGCGTTTCCATTTTCCATAAAATGTATATGGCAAGCTGTAGAAAACACAATTTCTTTAAGGTAACGCCATTCTTCCGTCTCATGTACATGACGAACGAACTCCTTCCAACGCAACCAGAAGAAAGGATATGTGCCTCTAAATATTCCCTCGCTCATTTCATTTTCCTTCTCTCGTTTCCTCTTCTTTTCTCCGTTAACATCTTCGAATTTTCCCTTTTTCGATGTTATCTTTCATATCATAGAGGTAGCGATACGAAAACCCTGATCGATGTGAATGAGCTCCTCTCATACATTTGAGGGAAGCTTGGCTCCTCATCACCTTGCTACGATACAGGGATTAAGGATTCAATCAGACTTTTCACACATTAGTTTGATAACTAACACAAAACCGGAGTATATAAAATAACAGTAAAGTAAATTTGTTTTTAATATGTTTGAAAAAGTAGTACCTAATCCGAAACAAGCTGAATAAGTTAAAACCTTACTTATAAAACCGACTTAAATGCAAACATTAATTTTTAGTGAAAATTATATAACATTAGATATTCGATGATTAACAAGAGAATTTTTCGTTATTATGAAGTTTCAGTTTTAGAGAAAAAATGTGTATTTCGGTGATGAGGGACCCGTTTTCATCCGAAGGCCTCAGTCTCCATGGACAACCGAAAAGTACTTTCTGCTGTTGATTTCCTTGGTTGCAATTCCATTAGTTGATGAACGGATTTGTGTCCGGCGAAAGAGGGATGCTGACTTACGCTCGGTATCTGAGCCAAGGGTATTTGGTACAGCTTAGATACAGGTCAACCACGACTCTGCCAGGATGCACTGTTTGATAGATAATGAAATCATTTACACCGCTAAACCTATCCAGCCCACCCTTCGTAACCATCAGTTGCTATTACACTTCAACCTTGGCGATAAGGATTTTTGCAAACTGTTGCAATTTTTCGCAAATGTGGCACTGAGGTTGTGGTTGATCAATTGAGTGCATAATATAAGTACTAAGAAGATGATAAAAACAAGAACAACAAAACGATGCTTAGATTGAACTGGTAGAGTAGAAGCAACAGATAAAGAAAATAAGATTGGCACTCAGTGAAGAGCTGATGAGTGATGTTAAGGAAAAAATGTTTAGTTCGATATTAGCAGAAGTCATAGAAACTGCAAGGAAGAGATTAATGATAGATTATAACGCGAATTAGCAAAAAGAAAAGAAGAAAATTGTTCCGGTATGTAAGGTATATATATATTTATTTCGAGAATGAGTAATCTTTGATTAAAGATTAATAACGAAATTAATTTTGAGAAATCAGCTCCAAAAGCTAATCTCCACACTTTATCAGATTTATGAGGCAAGAGATGTTTTCTTTTCAAATAAAATAAAGCGATTGCCATGCAGCATCATTGCAAGAAACGTTTATAGTTGTGTAAGTCTGTAAAATGATAACCCGCGAAACGATTCTTTTGTATGTTCTTTGCAATTAGCACAACAGTTCAGGAACATCAAACATGCACAAGAATGGATATCCATGTTGTACATAGATCAACGAAAGTAAAAAAAATATGGCCCTCCAATAGGACCTAAGCATTTTAATTCTCTACCATAAAAATTAAAGAAAATGACAGCTGTGATGTCATTTAAAAAGTTTTTAAATCCATAAACCAACGGATTCAGATTTTCTCTCTTTTTGTATACATGAAACATAATATTAACTCTATGAAAGCCTATTTGTATCTTTTGTGTACGTCAAGTTTATTACTTTTATTTATATATTGATAAAGTATGCAACGTAAACAATCCTAAAGTGAATAAATATTATTATTAAGTCAAGAACGAGCTTCCAATGCTGAGCCCAAATTGATGGCTGTGCTACGGTTTACGTAATTCGGTCTCTTTTTCCTTCCACAGTCCGTCCGCTTTCGGTGAGGCTTCGTGGACAGAATGACCCCCTCTCTGCCGATAACACGTACGAGATGGTGTGTGAAGTGGTCGGAGCGAGGCCAGAGCCTGCCATCACTTGGTGGAAAGGCAGTGTGCCGCTGAAAAACACCAGGGAAAGGGTGAGTCTTGGTTGTACGCGGAGTGAAACATTTGGAGATTCAAGTCCCTGCCTCTTGATCTCATTTTATCTGCTTAATTTTTCGATTAACTCAATTTTCAATGAATGAACCATCACATTCACCAACCAAATTCATTGTTGATCTCTCCTCACCCATTAATGCATTCAGGAGGACCCTTGACAAATTAAAATTTACTTTCCTTGTTGATTAAAAGCATATTGAAATATTACGAATACTGTAATTTTTCTAACTAATGGTTAAAGCATCATAATATTCCAATTCCTTGAATATGGTCGGATATAAGTTAATTCCGGGTGAGATACCCTACTGGGAGAAATGCCTCAGTCGTAGTATTTTTAAGGAAAATCACAATATTACTCTACTGACGGTGTTCCTCAGTTAGTTGGAATGCACCTGTCTATTTGCAGTTTCAGGGCGATTAATTTATTTTACGCAGTTTTATAGCATCATTCCGCCCTGTTTAAAGATAGAATATAATGTTTCTGGTTGGCATTATTTTAAATGTTTGAACATTTTGAATATCCGACGAAAACGACAAAGATATCTTCAAGTATTATCCTTGGTTCGACCCTATGTCAGGTCGAACATTCTCCTATTTAAAATGCATTGCGGCGATTTTAAGATTTTTTTGGACCCTTGACATTTGGCATGTAGATCGAGATCATGAATATATGTTATGTACGATGTTGAACTTTTCCCTGCTGGTCCTTGGTTCGATCCCAGAGAGACATTTACATTACCCTATGCATTTCATATGGGGAAAACGGAATCTTATTTTAGGTTGTTCCCGGTATGATATAGACTTCAAACTTTGCATTAAATAATTTCAAGTACTAGCAAGCTATAATTTGTATTCGCATTAGTCTTGTGTTCGACCCAATCCGTCTTTAAAATTAGAATTTGCTACGATTTTTAAGATTTCTTTTTAACCCCTTCCCAATAACATAGAAATATAAAACTCGGCCCGTGAATAGAGATCATAAATATATTGCATATCCGCTGTTTAAGGTTTCCCTGGTGGTGCTTGGTTCGATCCCAGAGGGCTATTTACATTAACCTACCCATATATATGGGAATAACGGAGTCTTATTTTAGGACCTTCCCTGTATGATATCGAATTCAAAATTTGAATTAAATAAGTTTTATTTCTACCAGGGTGTTACATGGATTCACATCTTCCAAAAATCCTGGGTTCGATACCACTATTTGAAACCTATGGCGGGAATTTCAAATTATTTATGATTCAGTTTCGAAAATATTTTAAGCTAGATCCCGGTAGGATAGGGAATTATAGTTCCCAAGAAACGTGCTCTATTATATTAATATCTAGAAAAATGTCGCCAATGGGCTTCGACGCCAATTGGGGGAAAATTTCTCCTATTTAAAATAAAAGGCAGCGATTTTAAAGTAATTTTTCAATCCATTTTCCGATTCCATGTAAACATAAAATCCAGCTTGTGAAGAGAGGTCATATATACATTTCATATAAGAACTTTACGTTTACCCTCATGATCCTCGGTTCGACACCTGGGCCTCATTTTCATTCCTCTATGCATTACATATATTGAGAGTGGAACCATATTTTAGGATCATCCCGATATGATATCCTCTTAAAACTTTTGATTGATTTAGTTTTATTCCTACAAGGTCGTTATATGTATTCACACCATCAAAGAAGTCCTGAGTTCGAGACCAGGTGGATCTACCGTTTGAAATGCACGGAGAGAATTTCACTTTTCTTTATGATTCATTTACCCAGAAGTTGATGATTCTATGGCCAGGCATGTGAACAAAAGTAATAACTGTTTATTAAAAACTGTTTATCTTTTACCTTATGATCATTGGTTCGACCATTGGGGCACCATTTGTATTGTACTATATATTTTAAAGGGGGAATGTAGAATTAGGTTTGAGGACCTTCTGGTATGAGAGCCATTTACATTCGTGGAAAGTAGAAACGTCTTTTGAGGAAGTTGCAGTCAATATTTCTCCTTGATTTTTCACAAATAGTTAGAAATGGTGATCCTCTGTTGTGCTGCTTAGAAGTTCACAAGGAATACCCTGGTTCGATGCCAGACGGCTAAATTGAAGTGAATTCTAAGAATATTTTCAATACTTTTTTTTTCTTTTGAGGACCGTCCCAATAAGAAATTAGTGATGTCGATCTGCTTGCAGTATGCAAGCAACATTTTACTAGTAATATCTATTATATATAGACGCTTCTCCGGATATACCTATATATCTATTATATATAGACGTTTCTCCGGATATACCTATATATCTATTATATATAGACGCTTCTCCGGATATACTTATATATATACGAGTAAAATGTAGCTTGCATACTGCAAGCAGATCGACAACACTAATTTCATAACGGCATTATATCGGGACGGTCCCGGAAAGGAAAAAAAGGATTAAAAATATACTTAAAATTCGCTTCAATTTAATCGTCTGGCATCGAACCCGGGTCTATTTGGTGAAATTACTATGCAGCACATCAGAAGATCATCTTCTCTAAATACGTGTGAAAATTCAAGCAGAAATATTGGCTGCAACTGCCTCAAACGAAGACCTACTTTTCACAAATGTTAATAGCTCTCTGGATTCGAACCAAGGACGATCTAGGAAATATAAAATATGTTTTCGAAATGTATCTATATTTTCTATATATATGCCGAATTTCAAGTTTTAATATTATTGGGAAGGGGTTCAAAATAATTCTTAAAAATCGGATCAGTGACTGATTGTAGAGACGCCTGGTGTCGAACCCTGGACGTATTGGAAGCTGTAAATGCACAAACTGACTTGCTAGGACCTGATCTAATTTCATAGTAAGTTTGAAGTCGATATCATGCCGGGAAGTACCTAAAATGTGTTTCCGTTATCCCCATAAGAAATGCATTGTGGAGTGCAAATGGCACTCTGGGATCGAACCGAGGACCATAAGCGAATACAAAAAAATTGATTATGAAATATATTTATGGTTTCTAACCCCATGCCAAATTACAATTTTCCATGCATTCGGAAAGGGGTCCAAAAAAAATGTTAAAAATCGCTACAATGCATTTTAAACGGCCGATTTTTGCCTCGACCTAGCATCGAACCCAGGATATTTTCCGTAAAACGCATTTATGTTTTCGATAGATCATAACCATATATATAGGCTCCTTGAGTTTTGATTCTCTACCTACCCGGAAAGTTTTTTTTTTTTTTCCCGAAAATCAAAGCAATGCATTTAAACGGGAAAAATCGGGACTTTGGGGCCCTCTGGAATCAAACCCATGACACGGAGGTTCAAAATCGCAATTTTTCTGGAGGTTATACGTTATGGCCAATATGTCGTAAAAATTTGAAGCCATTGGCGCTAGTGGTTTAGCCTGTGACTTTGTATCCTCTCTCTATCTATCTATTATATATAGATGCTTCTCCGGATTCATTCATATATCTATTATATATAGATGCTTCTCCGGATTCATTCATATATATACCTATATAGATAGATAGATAGATAGGATACAAATTCACAGCCTAAACTACAAGCGTCATTGATCTGAAATTTTTATGACATATTGGCCATAACGTGAAACCCCCAGGAAAAAAGAGACTTTGATCCTCAGTGTCATAGGTTCGATTCCAGAGGGCCCCAAAATCCCGATTTTTCCCGTTTGAATGCATTGCCGTGATTTTCGGGAATTAAAAAAAAATACTTTCCGGATAGGTAGAGAAGTAAAACTCAAGGTGCCTATAATTATGGTCTTGGACTTACGAAAACATCAATGACTTTTACAAAAGTTATCCTGGGTTCGATGCTAGGACGATGCAAAGATCTGCCCTTTAAAATACATGGGAGCCGTTTTTCATTATTTTTTTAGATGCACTTATCGAAATGATAGGATTTTCGTGCTTGGCTGGAAGATGTATGGTACGAATAAGTTTTAGAAAAAAATTTTCATAAGACCGTACTGTTCCTGGGTTCGAAGCCAGAGCACAATAACGTTTCTCTCATAAGGAATATAAAGGAAAAGTAGGACGTCATTTGAGGCAGTTGTAACCAATATTTCTGCTTGAATTTGCATAAGCGGTTAGAGATGGTGTTTTTCTGTTGTGCTGCATAGAAAGTATTGCCTGAAAGACCCGGGTTCGATGCCGGGCGGTAAAAATATCCCCCATATATAATACTATGGGGTATCTTTTCATAATTTTTTTATGCATTTATCGATATGTAAGGGAGCTCTTGCTTAGATGGAAGATGTATATTAACACTTTGTTTAAGAAAAAAAATAGATAAGACCATGCTGTTCCTGGGTTCGATGCCAGAGCACATTATAATTTCTCAAATAAGGAGTGTATGTGAATAGTAGGACGTCGTTTGAGGTAGTTGCACCTAATAGTTTTGCTTGAATTTTCACACATAGTTTGATATGGTAATCTTCTATTTTGCTGCATAGTAAGTACACCAGGAAGACCGGGGTTCGCTGCCAGGCGATTAAATTGCAGCGAATTCTACGAATATTTTGAATTTTTTTTTTCTTTTGATGTCCGTCCCGATATGATGCCGATATGAAATTAGTGTTGTCGATCTGCTTGCAGTATGCAAGCTTCATTTTACTCGTATACCTATATAGATAGATAGGATACAAATTCACAGCCTAAACTACAAGCGTCATTGATCTGAAATTTTTATGACATATTGGCCATAACGTGAAACCCCCAGGAAAAAAGAGACTTTGATCCTCTGTGTCATAGGTTCGATTCCAGAGGGCCCCAAAGTCCCGATTTTTCCCGTTTGAATGCATTGCCGTGATTTTCGGGAATTAAAAAAAAATACTTTCCGGATATGTAGAGAAGTAAAACTCAAGGTGCCTATATTTATGGTCTTGGACTTTCGAAAACATCAATGACTTTTACAAAAGTTATCCTGGGTTCGATGCTAGGACGATGCAAAGATCTGCCCTTTAAAATACATGGGAGCCGTTTTTCATTATTTTTTTAGATGCACTTATCGAAATGATAGGATGTTCGTGCTTGGCTGAAATATGTATGGTACGAATAAGTTTTAGAAAAAAATTTTCATAAGACCGTACTGTTCCTGGGTTCGAAGCCAGAGCACAATAACGTTTCTCTCATAAGGAATATAAAGGAAAAGTAGGACGTCATTTGAGGCAGTTGTAACCAATATTTCTGCTTGAATTTGCATACGCGGTTAGAGATGGTGTTTTTCTTTTGTGCTGCATAGAAAGTATTGCCTGAAAGACCCGGGTTCGATGCCGGGCGGTAAAAATATCACCCATATATAATACTATGGGGTATCTTTTCATAATTTTTTTATGCATTTATCGATATGTAAGGGAGCTCTTGCTTAGATGGAAGATGTATATTAACACTTTGTTTAAGAAAAAAAATAGATAAGACCATGCTGTTCCTGGGTTCGATGCCAGAGCACATTATAATTTCTCAAATAAGGAGTGTATGTGAATAGTAGGACGTCGTTTGAGGTAGTTGCACCTAATAGTTTTGCTTGAATTTTCACACATAGTTTGATATGGTAATTTTCTATTTTGCTGCATAGTAAGTACACCAGGAAGACCGGGGTTCGCTGCCAGGTGATTAAATTGCAGCGAATTCTACGAATATTTTGAATTTTTTTTTTCTTTTGATGTCCGTCCCGATATGATGCCGATATGAAATTAGTGTTGTCGATCTGCTTGCAGTATGCAAGCTACATTTTACTCGTTATATATAGATGCTTCTCTGGATTCATTCATGTATATACCTAGATAGATAGATAGATAGGATACTAATTCACAGCCTAAACCACAAGCGTCATTGACTTGAAATTTTTACGACGTGTTGGCCATAACGTGTAACCGCCAGAAAAATTGCGATTTTGATCCTCAGTGTCATAGGTTCGATTCCAGAGGGCCCCAAAGTCGCGATTTTCGCCATAAGAATACATGGCGGGGATTTTCGAAAAATTTTTTGAGGCACTTCCCGGAAAAGTAGAGAGTTGAAATCAAGCGATCGCTAGAAGCCGTGCAGCTCCAACGTAAATCGGAAAGACATCGCCGAATATGGTCCATGGTTCGATGCTAGGTCGGGGCAAAAATCGGCCGTTTAAAATGCATTGCGGCGATTTTGAAAATTTTTTTTGGATCCTTTCCCGATAACATGGATACTTGAAACTCGGCACGTCGATAGTTATCATAAATATATTTCATAATAAAATTTTACATATTGCCTGATGGTCCTTGGTTCGATCCCAGAGGTCCATTTACATTCCTCAATGCATTTCTTACGTAGAAAACGGAAACAAATTTTAGGTACTTCCCGGCACGATATCGACTTCAAACTTTGCATAAAAAAAGATCAAGTCCATACAAATCAAGCTGTGTATTCGCAGCTATCAATGTGTCCTGGGTTCGACACCAGGCGTCTCTACAATCAGTAACTGACCCGATTTTCAATGATTATTTTGAACCTTTTCCCAACAATATAGAAACATGAAATTCGGTATGTAGATAGAATTCAAAGATACCTTTTAAATCATGTTTTTGATTTTCAAGATCGTCCTTGGTTCGAATCCAGAGAGCCATTACATTCGTGAAAATCAGAACGTCTTTTGAGGCAGTTTTAGCCAATATTTCTGCTTGAATTTTTACACATCGTTAGATAGGGTGATCTTCTATTGTGCTGCATAGTAAGTATCACCGGAAAGACCCGGGTTCGATGCCAGACGATGAAAGTTCAGCGAAGTGTAAGAAATATTTCAATGCTTTTTTTTTCTTTTGAGGACCGTCGCGATATGATGCCGATATGAAATAAGTATTGCCGATCTGCTTGCAGTATGCAAGCTACATTTTACTCGTAATAGATATATAGATGCTTCTCCGGATTCATTCATATATATACCCAGATACCCAGATAGGATACAAATTCACAGGCTAAACCAAAAGCGTCATTGACTTGAAATTTTTACGACGTATTGGCCATAACGTGCAACCTCCAGGAAAAAGCCGACTTTGAACCTTGGTGTCATGGGTTCGATTCCAGAAAGCCCCAAAGTCGCAATTTTCCCCATAAGAATACATGGCGGAGATTTTCGAAAATTTTTTTGGGGCACTTCCCGGAAAAGTAGAGAGTTGAAATTCGAGGGATCGCTAAATGCCGTGCATATCCAACGTCAATCGTAAAGACATCGTCGAATATGGTCCATGGTTCGATGCTAGGACGGGACTTGGCCCTCTGGGGTCGAACCAAGGACCATCAGCGAATATGTAAAATTTAATTATTAAATATATTTATGATCTCCAACTCCATGCCGAGTTTCAAGTTTCCATGCCCTCGGGAAATGGTCCAAAAAAATCTTAAAAATCGCCACAATACATTTTAAACGGCCGATTTTTACCCCGACCTAGCATCGAACCCAGGATATTTTCCATAAAACTCATTTATTTTTTCGATAGATCATGACCATATATGTAAGCTCCTTGAGTTTTGATTCTCTACCTATCCGGGAAGTATTTTTTTTTAATTCCCGAAAATCAAAGCAAGGAGTGCAAATGGCCCTCTGAGATCGAACCAAGGACCATCAGCGAATATGTAAAATTTAATTATTAAATATATTTATGATCTCCAGCTCCATGCCGAGTTTCAAGTTTCCATGCCCTCGGGAAATGGTCCAAAAAAATCTTAAAAATCGCCACAATACATTTTAAACGGCCGATTTTTACCCCGACCTAGCATCGAACCCAGGATATTTTCCGTAAAACTCATTTATGTTTTCGATAGATCATGACCATATATGTAAGCTCCTTGAGTTTTGATTCTCTACCTATCCGGGAAGTATTTTTTTTAATTCCCGAAAATCAAAGCAATACATTTAAACGGGAAAAATCGGGACTTTGGGGCCCTCCGGAATCGAACCCATGACACTGAGGTTCAAAATCGCAATTTTTCTGAAGGTTACACGTTATGGCCAATACGTCGTAAAACTTTCAACTCAATCACTCTTGTGGTTTAGGCTGTGAGTTTGTATCCTCTCTATATATATCTATTATATATAGACGCTTCTCCGGATATACCTATAAGTTATACGAGTAAAATGTAGCTTGCATACTGCAAGCAGATCGACAACAATAATTTCATGTCGGCATCATATCGGGACGGCCCTCAAAAGAAAAAAAATGGTATTGAAAATATTCTTAAAATTAGCTGCAATTTAATCGTCTGGCATCGAACCAGGGTCTTCCTGGTAAGCTTACTATGCAGCACAACAGAATATCACCATCTCTTACTATGTGTGAAAATTCAAGCAGAAATATTGGCTACAACTGCCTCAAACGACGTTCTACTTTTCAGGAATGTAAATGGCTCTCTGGATTCGAACCAAGGACGATCATGGAAATCTAAAACATGTTCATGAAAGTTATTTATGATCTCTATCTATTTGCTGAATTTTAAGTTTCTATATTATTGGGATAGGGCTCAAAATAATTATTAAAAATCGGATCAACTACTGATATAAGAGACGCCTGGTGTCGAACCCAGGAAAATATATTTTCGCTGTGAATGCACAGTATGATTTTAAAGGACTTGATCTTATTTTGTGCAAAGTTTGAAATCGATATCATGCCGGGAAGTACCTAAAATTTGTCTCCGTTATCTCCATTAGAAATGCATTGAGGAATGTAAATGGCCCTCTGGGATCGAACCAAGGACCATCAGCGAATACAAAAAATTTGATTATGAAATAAATTTATGATCTCCAACCTCATGCCGAATTTCAAGTATCCATGCCATCGGGAAAGGGTCCAAAAAAAATCATAAAAATCGCCACAATGCATTTTAAACGGCCGATTTCTGCCTCGACCTAGCATCGAACTAAGGATATTTTCCGTAAAACTCATTTATGATTTCGATAGATCATTACCATATATATAGGCTCCTTGAGTTTAATTTTTCTACCTATCCGGAAAGTATTTTTTTTAAATTCCCGAAAATCACGGCAATGCATTTAAACGGGAAAAATCGGGACTTTGGGGCCCTCTGGAATCGAACCTATGACACTGAGGATCAAAGTCGCTTTTTTCCTGGGGGTTTCACAATATGGCCAATACGTGGTAAAAATTTCGAGTCAATGACGCCGGTAGTTTAGCCTGTGAATTAGTATCCTATCTGGGTATCTGGGTATCTGGGTATATCATGAATGAATCCGGAGAAGCATCTATATATAATAGATATAGGGGATCAAAAGTCTAACCATGTTCCACAAGTGCCACCAACTTGAAATTTTTACGACGTTATGGCCATGACGTGTAACCTCCAGGAAAAAGCCGACCTTGAACCTCGGTGTCATGGGTTCGATTCCAGAAGGCCCCAAAGTCGCGATTTTCCCCATAAGATTACATGGCGGGGATTTTCGAAAATTTTTTTGAGGCACTTTTCGGAAAAGGAGAGAGTTGAAATTCGAGGGATTGCTAGAAGCCGTGCATATCCAACGAAAATCGAAAAGACATCTTCGAATATAGTCCATGGTTCGATGCTAGGTCGGGGCAAAAATCGGCCGTTTAAAATGCATGGCGGCGATTTTGAAGATTTTTTTTTATCCTTTCCCGATAACATGGATACGTGAAACTCGGCACGTGGATAGATATCATGAATATATTTCATAATCAATTTTTTTATGTTCGCTGATGGTCCTTGGTTCGATCCCAGGGGGCCATTTGCACTTCTCAATGCATTTCTTACGGAGATAACGGAAACAAAATTTAGGTACTTCCCGACATGCTATCTACTTCAAACTTTGCATGACACAAGATCAAGTCATTACAAATCAAACTGTGCATTCACAGCTCATAATATGTCCTGGGTTCGACACCAGGTGTCTCTGCAAGCAGAAGTTGATCTGATTTTTAGGAATTATTTTCAAACCTTTACCAATAATACAGAAACTTGAAATTCGGCATATAGATAGAGATCATAAAAAAGTTTCAGAAACATATTTTAGATTTCCAAGATAGTCCTTGGTTCGAATCCAGAGAGCCATTTTCATTCATGAAAAGTAGAACGACGTTTGAGGCAGTTGCACCCAATATTTCTGCTAGAATTTTCACACGTAGTTAGTGATGGTGATCTTCTGTGTTGCTGCATAATAGGTTAACCAGGAAGACCCGGGTTCGATACCAGACGATTAAAATTGCAGCGAATTTTAAGATTATTTTCAATTTTTTTCTTCTTTTTAGGACCGTCCCGAAAGGTTGCCGACATTAAATTGATGTTGTCGATCTGCTTGCAGTATGCAAGCAACATTTTACTCGTATATATATATATATATATATATATATATATATATATATATATATATGGATACATGAATGAATCCGGAGAAGCATCTATATATAATAGATATGAATGAATCCGGAGAAGCATCTATCTATTATATATAGATGCTTCTCCGGATTCATTCATATATATACCCAGATAGGATACAAATTCACAGGCTAAACCAAAAGCGTCATTGACTTGAAATTTTTACGACATATTGGCCATAACGTGTAACCTCCAGAAAAATTGCGATTTTGAACCTCAGTGTCATGGGTTCGATTCCAGAGGGTCCCAAAGTCCCGAATTTTCCCGTTTAAATGCATTGCTTTGATTTTCGGGAATTTTTAAAAAATACTTGCCGGACAGGTAGAGACTTAAAACTCAAGGAGCCGATATATATGGTCATGATCTATCGAAAACATAAATGAGTTTTACTGAAAATATCCTGGGTTCGATGCTAGGTCGAGGCAAAAATCGGCCGTTTAAAATGCATTGTGGCGATTTTTAAGATTTTTTTTGGACCCCTTTCCGAAAATTTTGTATTCGCTTACGGTCCTTGGTTCGATCCCAGAGGTCCATTTGCACTCCACAATGCATTTCTTATAGGGATAACGGAAACAAATGTTAGGTACTTCCCGGCATGATATCGACTTCAAACTTTCTATGAAATTAGATCAGGTCCTAGCAAGTCATTTTGTGCATTTACAGCTTCCAATACGTCCAGGGTTCGACACCAGGCGTCTCTACAATTAGTCACTGATCCGATTTTTAAGAATTATTTTGAACCCCTTCCCAATAATATTAAAACTTGAAATTCGGCATATATATATAGAACTTATGGATACATTTCGAAAACATATTTTATATTTCCTAGATCGTCCTTGGTTCGAATCCAGAGAGCTATTAACATTCGTGAAAAGTAGGTTTTCGTTTGAGGCAGTTGCAGCCAATATTTCTGCTTGAATTTTCACATGTATTTAGAGAAGATGATCTTCTGATGTGCTGCATAGTAATTTCACCAAAAAGACCCGGGTTCGATGCCAGACGAATAAATTGAAGCGTATTTTAAGAATATTTTCAATCCTTTTTTTTCCTTTCCGGGACCGTCCCGATATAATGCCGTTATGAAATTAGTGTTGTCGATCTGCTTGCAGTATGCAAGCTACATTTTACTCGTATATAATAGATACCTATATAGATAGATAGATAGATAGGATACTAATTCACAGCCTAAACCACAAGCGTGATTGACTTGAAATTTTTACGAAGTATTGGCCATAACGTGTAACCACCAGAAAAAATGTGATTTTGAACCTCCGTGTCATAGGTTCGATTCCAGAGGGCCCAAAAGTACCGATTTTTCCCGTTTAAATGCTTTGCTATGATTTTCAGGAATTAAAAAAAAATACTTTTCG
This sequence comes from Sympetrum striolatum, assembly GCA_947579665.1. NCBI lineage: Eukaryota > Metazoa > Arthropoda > Insecta > Odonata > Libellulidae > Sympetrum > Sympetrum striolatum. Next base: position 22,679 of record CANPUZ010000135.1, on the reverse strand, counting down.
GATAGGTAATGAATCGAAACTCAAGGAGCCTATATATATGGTTATGATCTATCGAAAACATAAATGACATGTACGGAAAATATCCTGGGTTCGATGCTAGGTCGATGCAAAAATCGGCCATTTGAAATACATTGAGGTTGATTTTCATTATTTTTTTTCATGCACTTATCATAATGATAGGAAGTTCTCGCTTATATGGAAGATGTATATTAAGCATAGTTTTTTGAAAAAAATGTTGATAAGACCTTACTGTTCCTTAGTTCGATGCCCGAGCACATAAACTTTTCTCTCATAAGGAATATAAGGGAAAAGTAGGACGTCATTTGAGGCAGTTACCCCTAATATTACTGCTTGAATTTTCACACATGGTTAAGAGATGTGATCTTCTTTAGTGCTGCATAGAAAGTATTACCAGAAAGACCCGGGTTCGAAGCCAGATGGTAAATATATCCCCCATTTAAAATGCATTGAGTTAATTTTCATTATTTATTTTGATGTATTAATCGAAATAATAGGAAAATCGTGCTTTGCTAGAAGATATATTAAGAATCGGTTTAAGAAAAAATTAGATATGACCATGCTGTTCCTGGGTTCGATGCCAGAGCACGTTTAAATTTCTATCATAAGGAATATATGGGAAAAGTAGGACGTCCTTTGGGGCAGTTGAAGCCAACATTTCTGCTTAAATTTTCACACATAGTTAGAGGTGGTGATTTTCTGTTGTACTGCATAGGACTTATTACCAGAAAGACCCGGGTTCGATGCCAGACGATTAATTTGCAGCGAGTTTTAAGAATCTTTTCAATCTTTTTTTTCTTTTTAGGACCGCCCCGATATGATGCCCATATGAAATAACTGTTGTCAATCTGCTTGCAGTATGCAAGCTACATTTTACTCGTATATATGAATGAATCCGGAGAAGCATCTATATATAATAGATAGATGCTTCTCCGGATTCATTCATGTATCCATATATATATATATATATATATCTATTATATATAGATGCTTCTCCGGATTCATTCATGTATCCATATATATATACGAGTAAAATGTAGCTTGCATACTGCAAGCAGATCGACAACACTAATTTCATATCGGCATTATATCGGGACGGTCCACAAAAGAAAAAAAAAGGATTTAATTTTTTCTTAAAATTCGCTGAAATGTCATCGTCTGGCATCGAACCCGGGTCTTACTGAAAACCTACTATGAAAAAAAATAGAAAATCACCATCTCTAACTATGTGTGAAAATTCAAGCAGAAATATTGGCTACAACTGCCTCAAAAGACGCTCAAATGTTCACGATTGTAAATGGCCCTCGGGACTCGAACCAAGGACGATCTTGGAAATTTAAAAAATGTTTCTGATAGTTATTATTGATCTCAATCTATATGCCAAATTTCAAGTTTCTATATTTCTGGGAAAGGTTTCAAAATAATTCCTAAAATTCGGATCAACTTCTTATTGCAGAGACACCTGGTGTCGAACCCAGGACACATTGATAGCTATGAATGCATAGTTTCATTTGTTTAGACTGGTTCTTCCATCATGCTAAGTTTGAAGTCGATAGCATGCAGGGAAGTACCTAAAACTTGTTTCCGTTATCTCCATAAGAAATGCATTGAGGAATGTAAATGGCCCTCTGGGATCGAACCAAGGAACATCAGGGGAAACATAAAAATTGATAATGAAATATATTTATGATATCTAACCCCATACCGAATTTCAAGTTTCCTTGCCATCGGGAAAGGGTCCAAAAAAAATCTTAAAAATCGCCACAATACATTTTAAACGGCAGATTTTTGCATCGACCTAGCATCGAACCCAGGTTATTTTCCGTAAAACTCATTTATGTTTTCGATAGATCTTGACCATATATAAAGGCTCCCTGAGTTTTGATTCTCTACCTATCCGGGAAGTATTTTTTTTTAATTCCCGAAAATCAAAGCAATGCATTTAAACGGGAAAAATCGGGACTTTGGAGCCCCCTGGAATCGAACCCATGACACTGAGGATCAAAATCGCAGTTTTTCTGTAGGTTATACGTTATGGCCAATATGTCGTAAATATTTCAGCTCAATCACTCTTGTGGTTTAGGCTGTGAGTTTGTATCCTCTCTATATATCTATTATATATAGATGCTTCTCCGGATTCATTCATATATACGAGTAAAATGTTGCTTGCATACTGCAAGCAGATCGTCAACACTATTTTCATGTGGGCATCATATCCGGACGGCCATCGAAAGAAAAAAAAAGATTGAAATATTTCTTAAAATTTGCCTAAATTCCATCGTCCGGCATCGAACCCGGGTCTTTACTGTGAACTTACTATGCAGCACAATAGAACATCACCATCTCTAACTATGTGTGAAAATTCAAGCAGAAATATGGGCTACAACTGCCTCAAAAGACGTTCTAATATTTACGAATTTAAATGGCTCTCTGGATTCGAACCAAGGCCGATCTTGGAAATCTAAAAAATGTTTCTGAAAGTTATTTATGATCTCTATCTATATGCCGAATTTGAAGTTTCTATATTATTGGCAAAGGTTTCAAAATAATTCCTAAAAATCGGATCAACTTCTGATTGCAGAGACACCTGGTGTCGAACCCAGGACTCTTTGATAGCTGTGAATGCAATGTTTGATTTGTATGGACTTGATCTTTCTACATGCAAAGTTTGAAGTCGATATCGTGCCGGGAAGTACCTAAAATTTGTTTCCGTTATCTCCGTAAGAAAAGCATTGGGAAGTGCAAATGGTCCTCTGGGATCGAACCAAGGACCATAAGCTAATATGTAAAATTCGATTAAGAAATAAATTCATGATATCTATCGACGTGCCGAGTTTCAAGTATCCATGTTATCGGGAAAGGATCCAAAAAAAATCTTAAAAATCGCCGCAATGCATTTTAAACGGCCGATTTTTGCCCCGGCCTAGCATCAAACCAAGGACAATATTCGAAGATGTCTTTCCGATTTTCGTTGGCTATGCACGGCATTTAGCGGTCCCTCGAGTTTCAACTCTCTGCTTTTCCGGGAAGTGCCTCAAAAAAATTTTCTAAAATCCCCGCCATGTAATCTTATGGGGAAAATCGCGACTTTGGAGCCCTCTGGAATCGAACCCATGACACTGAGGTTCAAAATCGCAATTTTTCTGGAGGTTATACGTTATGGCCAATATGTCGTAAAAATTTCAAGCCATTGACGCTAGTGGTTTAGCCTGTGACTTTGTATCCTCTCTATATATATATATATATGAATATCTATTATATATAGATGCTTCTCCGGATTCATTCATATATCATATATTCATATATATATATATATAGAGAGGATACAAAGTCACAGGCTAAACCACTAGCGTCAATGGCTTGAAATTTTTACGACATATTGGCCATAACGTATAACCTCCAGAAAAATTGCGATTTTGAACCTCAGTGTCATGGGTTCGATTCCAGAGGGCCCCAAAGTCGCGATTTTCCCCATAAGATTACATGGCGGTGATTTTCGAAAATTTTTTTGAGGCACTTCCCGGAAAAGCAGAGAGTTGAAACTCGAGGGACCGCTAAATGCCGTGCATAGCCAACGAAAATCGGAAAGACATCTTCGAATATTGTCCTTGGTTCGATGCTAGGCCGGGGCAAAAATCGGCCGTTTAAAATGCATTGCGGCGATTTTTAAGATTTTTTTTGGATCCTTTCCCGATAACATGGATTATTGAAACTCGGCACGTCGATAGATATCATGAAATTATTTCATAATCGAATTTTACATATTAGCTTATGGTCCTTGGTTCGATCCCAGAGGACCATTTGCACTTCCCAATGCTTTTCTTACGGAGATAACGGAAACAAATTTTAGGTATTTGCCGGCATTCTATCGACTTCAAACATTGCATGTACAAAGATCAAGTCCATACAAATCAAACAGTGCATTCACAGCTATCAAAGAGTCCTGGGTTCGACACCAGGTGTCTCTGCAATCAGAAGTTAATCCGATTTTTAGGAATTATTTTGAAACCTTTGCCAATAATATAGAAACTTCAAATTCGGCATATAGATAGAGATCATAAATAACTTTCAGAAACATTTTTTAGATTTCCAAGATCGTCCTTGGTTCGAATCCAGAGAGCCATTTAAATTCGTAAAAATTAGAACGTCTTTTGAGGCAGTTGTAGCCCATATTTCTGCTTAAATTTTCACACATCGTTAGAGATGTTGATGTTCTATTGTGCTGCATAGTAAGTTCACAGTAAAGACCCGGGTTCGATGCCGGACGATGGAATTTAGGCAAATTTTAAGAAAAATTTCAATCTTTTTTTTTCTTTTGATGGCCGTCCGGATATGATGCCGACATGAAAATAGTGTTGTCGATCTGCTTGCAGTATGCAAGCAACATTTTACTCGTATGATATATGAATGAATCCGGAGAAGCATCTATATATAATAGATACCTATATAGATAGATAGGATACAAATTCACAGCCTAAACTACAAGCGTCATTGATCTGAAATTTTTATGACATATTGGCCATAACGTGAAACCCCCAGGAAAAAAGAGACTTTGATCCTCAGTGTCATAGGTTCGATTCCAGAGGGCCCCAAAGTCCCGATTTTTCCCGTTTGAATGCATTGCCGTGATTTTCGGGAATTAAAAAAAAATACTTTCCGGATAGGTAGAGAAGTAAAACTCAAGGTGCCTATATTTATGGTCTTGGACTTTCGAAAACATCAATGACTTTTACAAAAGTTATCCTGGGTTCGATGCTAGGACGATGCAAAGATCTGCCCTTTAAAATACATGGGAGCCGTTTTTCATTATTTTTTTAGATGCACTTATCGAAATGATAGGATGTTCGTGCTTGGCTGGAAGATGTATGGTACGAATAAGTTTTAGAAAAAAATTTTCATAAGACCGTACTGTTCCTGGGTTCGAAGCCAGAGCACAATAACGTTTCTCTCATAAGGAATATAAAGGAAAAGTAGGACGTCATTTGAGGCAGTTGTAACCAATATTTCTGCTTGAATTTGCATACGCGGTTAGAGATGGTGTTTTTCTTTTGTGCTGCATAGAAAGTATTGCCTGAAAGACCCGGGTTCGATGCCGGGCGGTAAAAATATCACCCATATATAATACTATGGGGTATCTTTTCATAATTTTTTTATGCATTTATCGATATGTAAGGGAGCTCTTGCTTAGATGGAAGATGTATATTAACACTTTGTTTAAGAAAAAAAATAGATAAGACCATGCTGTTCCTGGGTTCGATGCCAGAGCACATTATAATTTCTCAAATAAGGAGTGTATGTGAATAGTAGGACGTCGTTTGAGGTAGTTGCACCTAATAGTTTTGCTTGAATTTTCACACATAGTTTGATATGGTAATTTTCTATTTTGCTGCATAGTAAGTACACCAGGAAGACCGGGGTTCGCTGCCAGGTGATTAAATTGCAGCGAATTCTACGAATATTTTGAATTTTTTTTTTCTTTTGATGTCCGTCCCGATATGATGCCGATATGAAATTAGTGTTGTCGATCTGCTTGCAGTATGCAAGCTACATTTTACTCGTATATATATATATATATGGATACATGAATGAATCCGGAGAAGCATCTATATATAATAGATATATATATATACGAGTAAAATGTAGCTTGCATACTGCAAGCAGATCGGCAATACTAATTTCATATCGGCATCATATCGGGACGGTCCACAAAAGAAAAAAAAAAGATTTAATTTTTTCTTAAAATTCGCTGAAATTTCATCGTCTGGCATCGAACCCGGATCTTACTGGTAAACCTACTATGAAACACAATAGAAGATCACCATCTCTAACTATGTGTGAAAATTCAAGCAGAAATATTGGCTATAACTGCCTAAAAAAACGTTCTAATTTTCACGAATGTTAATGCCTCTCGGGACTCGAACCAAGGACGATCGTGGATGTCTAAAACATGTTTCTGAAAGATATTTATGATCTCTATTTATATGCCGAATTTCAAGTTTCTATTTTAGTGGAAAAGGTTTCAAAATAATTCCTAAAAATCGGATCAAATTCTGATTTCAGAGACAACTGGTGTCGAACCCAGGACGTATTGCTAGCCGTGAATGCACAGTTTGATTTGTAAAGACTTGCTCTTATATCATGCAAAGTTTGAAGTTGATAGCATGTCGGAAAGTACCTAAATTTTGTTTCCGTTATCTCCGTAAGAAATGCATTGAGAAGTGCAAATGGCCCTCTGGGATCGAACCAAGGACCATCAGCGAACATGTAAAATTTGATTATAAGGTATATTCATGATATCTATCCACGTGCCGAGTTTCGAATATCCATGTTATCGGGAAAGGATCCAAAAAAAATCTTCAAAATCGCCGTAATGCATTTTAAACGGCCGATTTTTGCCCCGATCTAGCATCGAACCATGGACTATATTTTAAGATGTTTTTCTGATTTTCGTTGGATACGCACGGCTTCTAGCGATCCCTCGAGTTTCAACTCTTTCTCCATCCGGGAAGTACCTCAAAAAAATTTTCGAAAATCCCCGCCATGTATTCTTACGGAGAAAATCGCGACTTTGGGGCCCTCTGGAATCGAACCCATGACCCTGAGGATCAAAATCGCAATTTTTCTGGTGGTTACACGTTATGGCCAATACGTCGTAGAAATTTCAAGTCAATCACGCTTGTGATTTAGGCTGTGAATTAGTATCCTATCTATCTATCTATCTATCTATCTATCTATCTATATAGGTATATCCATGAATGAATCCGGAGAAGCATCTATATATAATAGATAGAGAGGATACAAACTCACAGCCTAAACCACAAGAGTGATTGAGCTGAAATTTTTATGACATATTGGCCATAACGTGAAACCCCCAGGAAAAAAGCGACTTTGATCCTCAGTGTCATGGGTTCGATTCCAGAGGGCCCCAAAGTCCCGATTTTTCCCGTTTAAATGCATTGCTTTGATTTTCGGGAATTAAAAAAAAATACTTCCCGTATAGGTAGAGAATTAAAACTCAAGGAGCCTATATATATGAACATCGAACATCGAACCCGGATCTTACTGGTGAACTTACTATGTAGCACAATAGAAGATCTCAATCTCTAACAATGTGTGAAAATTCAAGCAGAAATATTGGCTACAACTGCCTCAAAAGACGCTCTAATGATCACGAATGTAAATGACTCTCGGGACTCGAACCAAGGATGATCTTGGAAATTTAACAAATGTTTCTGAAATTTATTAATGATCTCAATCCATATGCCAAATTTCAAGTTTCTATATTATTGCCAAGGGTTTCAAAATAATTCCTAAAAATCGGATCAACTTCTAAATTTCAGAGACACCTGGTGTCGAACCCAGGTCACATTGATAGCTATGAATGCATGGTTTGATTTGTTAAGACTGGTTCTTCTATCGTGCTAAGTTTTAAGTCGATAGCATGCCGGGAAGTACCTAAAATTTGTTTAGGTTATCTCCGTAAGAAATGCATTGAGAAATGTAAATGGCGCCCTGGGATCGAACCAAGGACCATCAGCGAATATGTTAAATTTGATTATTAAATATATTTATAATCTCCAACTCCATGCCGAATTTCAAGTTTCCATGCCATCGGGAAGGGGTCCAAAAAAAATCTTAAAAATCGCCACAATACATTTTAAACGGCCGATTTTTGCCCCGACCTAGCATCGAACCCAGGATATTTTCCGTAAAACTCATTTATGTTTTCGATAGATCATGACCATATATAAAGGCTCCTATATTTTCGATTCTCTACCTATCCCGGAAGTATTTTTTAAAAATTCCCGAAAATCAAAGCAATGCATTTAAACGGGAAAAATCGAGACTTTGGGGCCCTCTGGAATCGAACCCATGACACTGAGGTGCAAAATCGCAATTTTTCTGGCGGTTACACTCTATGGCCAATATGTCGTAAAAATTTCAAGTCAATGACGCTTGTGGTTTGGCCTGTGAGTTTGTATCCTCTCTATATATCTATTATACGAGTAAAATGTAGCTTGCATACTGCAAGCAGATTGACAACACTAATTTCTTGTCGGCATCATATCGGGACGGCCCTCAATAGAAAATAAAAAGGGAATTGAAAAAGTTCTTAAAATTCGCTGCAATTTAATCGTCCGGCATCGAACCTAGGCCTTCCTGGTGAACGTAATATGTGGCACAACAGAAAATCACCATCTCTACTATGTGTGAAAATCCAAGCAGAAATATTGGCTCCAACTGCCTCAAACGACGTCCTACTTTTCAATAATGTAAATGGCTCTCTGGATTCGAACCAAGTACGATCTAGGAAATCTAAGATATGTTTTTGAAATATATCTATGTTCTCTATCTATATACCTAATTTCATGTTTTAATATTATTGGGAAGGGGTTCAAAAAAATTCCTAAAAATCGGATAATTTACTGATTGTAGAGACGCCTGGTGTCGAACCCAGGAAATATTGTTAGCTGGGAATGCACATTATGACTTATAAGTACTTCATCTTATATTATGCAAAGTTTGAAGTCGATGTCATGCCGGGAAGTACCTAAAACCTTTTTCCGTTATCTCCATAAGAAATGCATTGAGGAATGTAAATGGCTCTCTGGGATCGAACCAAGGACCATCATCGAATATGTAAAATTTGATAATGAAATATATTTATGATCTCCAACTTCATGCCGAATTTCAAGTTTCCATGTCATCGGGAAGGGGTCCAAAAAAAATCTTAAAAATCGCCACAATGTATTTTAACGGCCGATTTTTGACTTGACCTAGCATCGAACCCAGGATATTGTCCGTAAAACTCATTTATGTTTTCGATAGATCATGACCATATATATCGGCTCCTTGAGTTTTAAGTCCCTACCTATCCGGCAAGTATTTTTTAAAAATTCCCGAAAATCAACGCAATGCATTTAAATGGGAAAAATCGGGACTTTGGGGCCCTCTGGAATCAAACCCATGACACTGAGGTTCCAAATCACAATTTTTCTGGTGGTTACACGTTATGGCCAATACGCCGTAAAAATTTCAGCTCAATCACTCTTGTGGTTTAGGCTGTGAGTTTGTATCCTCTCTATATATATATATATATATATATATATATATATATGGATACATGAATGAATCCGGAGAAGCATCTATATATAATAGATATAGATGCTTCTCCGGATTCATTCATGTATACGAGTAAAATGTTGCTTGCATACTGCAAGCAGATCGACAACAACAATTTAATGTCGGCAACCTTTCGGGACGGTCTTAAAAAGAAAAAAAAATTTAAAATAATCTTAAAATTCGCTGCAATTTTAATCGTCTGGCATCGAACCCGGGTCTTCCTGGCTAACCTATTAAGCGGCACAACAGAAGATCACCATCACTAACTATGTGTGAAAATTCAAGCAGAAATATTGGCTGAAACTCTCTTAAACGACGTTCTACTTTTCACGAAAGTAAATGCCTCTCGGGACTCGAACCAAGGACGATCGTGGAAATCAAAAACATGTTTCTGAAAGGTATTTATGATCTCTATCTATATGCCGAATTTCAAGTTTCTATTTTATTGGGAAAGGTTTCAAAATAATTCCTAAAAATCGGATAACTTTTGATTGTAGAGACGCCTGGTGGCGAAACCAGGAAACATTGGTAGCTGTGAATTCACAGTTTGATTAGTTTTGACTTGATCTTATCTTATGCAAAGTTTCAAGTAGATATAATATCGGGAAGCACCTAAAATGTGTTTCCGTAATCTCCATAAGAAATACATTGAGGAATGTAAATGGCCCTCTGGGATCGAACCAAGGACCATAAGGGAAAATAAAAAAATTTATTATGATACATAATTATGATATCTAACGCCATGCCGAATTTCAAGTTTCTATGCCATCGGAAAAGGTTTCAAAAAAAATCGTAAAAATCGCCACAATGCATTTTAAACGGCCGATTTTTGCCTCGACCTAGCATCGAACCCAGGATATTTTCAGTAAAGCTCATTTATGTTATCGATAGATCATGACCATATATATCGGCTCCTTGAGTTTTAAGTCCCTACCTATCTTGCAAGTATTTATAAAAAATTCCCGAAAATCAAAGCAATGCATTTAAACGGGAAAAATCGGGACTTTGGGGCCCTCTGGAATCGAACCCATGACACTGAGGTTCAAAATCGCAATTTTTCTGGAGGTTATACGTTATGGCCAATAGGTCGTAAAAATTTCAAGCCATTGACGCTAGTGGTTTAGCCTGTGAGTTTGTATCCTCTCTATATATATATATATATGATATATGAATGAATCCGGAGAAGCATCTATATATAATAGATATATATATAGACGCTTCTCCGGATATACCTATATATAAGTTATATATATATATATATATATATATAGGGGATCAAAAGTTTTACCATGTTCCACAAGTGCCAAAGACTTGAAATTTTTACGACGAATTGGCCATAACGTGTAACCTCCAGGAAAAAGCCGACATTGAACCACGGTGTCATGGGTTCGATTCCAGAAGGCCCCAAAGTCCCGATTTTCTCCATAAGGATACATGGTGGCGATTTTCAAAATTTTTTAAATAATACTTCCCGGACAGGTAGCGATTCGAAATTCAAGGACCTTAGAGATATGGTCAAGAACTATTATAAACATTAATGATTACTGATGAGAACGTCCTGGGTTCGACGCTAGGACGATTCAAAAATCCCGCATTTAAAATGCATGGGGATAGTTTTTCATTAATTTTTTTGATGCACTTACCGGAATGTAAGGAACTTTTCGCTCTGCTAGAAGATATATATTGAGAAATGGTTTAAGAAAAAAAATTTCTTAAGCCTGTACTATTCCTGGGTTCGATGCCAGAGCACATTAACTTTTCTCTCATAAGGAATATAAGGGAAAAGTAAGTCGTCGTTTGAGGCAGTTGCAGCCAATATTTCTGCTCGAACTTTTACACATTGTTAGAGATAGTGATCTTCTATTATGTTGCATAGGAAGTATTACAAGAAAGATCCGGGTTCGACGCCGGGTGGCAAATATGTCTCCCGTATAAAATACATTGGTTAAGTATTTCATTATTTTTTTGATGCACTTATCGAAATGATAGGAAGTTCGTACTCGGCTGGAAGATGTTTGAAAAGAATTGGTTTTAGAAAAAAAATCAGATAACACCGTACTATTACTGGGTTCGATGCCAGAGCACATTAGCATTTCTATCATAAGGAGTATAAGGGAAACGTAGGACGTCGTTTGAGGCAGTTGCAGTTAATATTTCTACTTGAATTTTCACACATAGTTACAGATGGTGATCTGCTATGGTTCTGCATAGTGAGTATGACCGGGAAGACCTGGGTTCGATGCCAGACGAATAAATTGCAGCGGAAATTAAGAATATTTTCTAACCATTTTTTTTTCTTTTGAGGACTCACTCTATGTGATGCCGACAAAAAACTTTTGTTATCGATGTGCTTGCAGTATGCAAGCTACATTTTACTCGTAATAGATATATAGATGCTTCTCCGGATTCATTCATATATCATATATTCATATATATATATATATAGAGAGGATACAAAGTCACAGGCTAAACCACTAGCGTCAATGGCTTGAAATTTTTACGACATATTGGCCATAACGTATAACCTCCAGAAAAATTGCGATTTTGAACCTCAGTGTCATGGGTTCGATTCCAGAGGGCCCCAAAGTCACGATTTTCCCCGTAAGATTACATGGCGGGGATTTTCGAAAATTTTTTTGAGGCACTTCCCGGAAAAGCAGAGAGTTGAAACTCGAGGGACCGCTAAATGCCGTGCATAGCCAACGAAAATTGGTAAGACATCTTCGAATATTGTCCTTGGTTCGATGCTAGGCCGGGGCAAAAAACGGCCGTTTAAAATGCATTGCGGCGATTTTTAAGATTTTTTTTGGATCCTTTCCCGATAACATGGATACTTGAAACTCGGCACGTCGATAGATATCTAGAATTTATTTCATAATCGAATTTTACATATTAGCTTATGGTCCTTGGTTCGATCCCAGAGGACCATTTGCACTTCCCAATGCTTTTCTTACGGAGATAACGGAAACAAAATTTAGGTACTTTCCGGCATGCTATCAACTTCAAACTTTGCATGATACAAGAGCAAGTCTTTACAAATCAAACTGTGAATTCACAGCTTGCAATACGTCCTGGGTTCGACACCTGGTGTCTCTGAAATCAGAAGTTGATCCGATTTTTAGGAATTATTTTGAAACCTTTTCCAATAAAATAGAAACTTTAAATTCGGCATATAGATAGAGATCATAAATAACTTTCAGAAACATGTTTTAGATTTCCACGATCGTCCTTGGTTCGAGTCCAGAGAGCCATTTACTTTTGTGAAAATTAGAAATTTTTTTGAGGCAGTTATAGCCAATATTTCTGCTTGAATTTTCACACATAGTTAGAGATGGTAATCTTCTATTATGTTTCATAGTAGGTTTACCAGTAAGACCAAGGTTCAATGCCAGACGATGAAATTTCAGCGAATTTTAAGAAAAAATTAAATCCGTATTTTTTCTTTTGAGGACCGTCCCGATATGATGCTGATATGAAAATAGTATTGCCGATCTGCTTGCAGTATGCAAGCTACATTTTACTCGTATATAATAGATACCTATATAGATAGATAGATAGATAGGATACTAATTCACAGCCTAAACCACAAGCGGGATTGACTTGAAATTTTTATGGCGTATTGGCCATAACGTGTAACCGCCAGAAAAAATGCGATTTTGCACCTAAGTATCATGGGTTTGATTCCAGAGGGCCCCAAAGTCTCGATTTTTCCCATAAGAATACATGGCGGGGATTTTCCAAAATTTTTTGAGGCCCTTTCCGGAAAAGGAGAGAATTGAAATTCGAGGGACCGCTAGAAGCCGTGCATATCCAACGAAAATCAAAAAGACATCTTCGAATTTTGTCCATGGTTCGATGCTAGGTCGGTGCAAAAATCGGCCGTTTAAAATGCATTGCGGCGATTTTTAAGATTTTTTTTGGATCCTTTCCCGATAACATGGATACTTGAAACTCGGCAAGTCGATAGATATCATGAATATGTATCATAATCAAATTTTAGATGTTCGCTGATGGTCCTTGGTTCGATCCCAGAGGGCCATTTGCACTTCTCAATGCATTTCTTACGGAGATAACGGAAACAAAATTAAGGTACTTCCCGGCATGCTATCGACATCAAACTTTGCATGATAGAAAAGCCAGTTCTTACAAATCAAACTTTGCATTCACAGCTTACAGTATTTCCTGGCTTCGACACCAGGTGTCTCTGCATTCAGAAATTGATCCGATTTTTAGGAATTATTTTCAAACCTTTCCCAACAATATAGAAACTTGAAATTTGGCATATAGATAGAAATCATAAATAACTCTTAGAAACATGTTTTAGATTTCCAAGATCGTCCTTGGTTCGAATCCAGAGAGCCAATTACATTCGTGAAAATTAAAACGTCTTTTGAGGCAGTTGTAGCCAAATATTTCTGCTTGAATTTTCACACATAGTTAGAATCGGTGATCTTCTATTGTGCTGCATAGTAAGTTCACCAGAGAGACCCGGGTTCATTGCCAGACGATGAAATTTCAGCGAATTTGAAGAAATATTTCAATCCTTTTTTTTTCTATTAAGGACCGACCCGATATGATGCCGATATAAAATTAGTGTTGTCGATCTGCTTGCAGTATGCAAGCTACATTTTACTCGTATATCTATTATATATAGATGCTTCTCCGGATTCATTCATGTATCCATATATATATATATATAGAGAGGATACAAACTCACAGCCTAAACCACAAGAGTGATTGAGCTGAAATTTTTACGACATATTGGCCATAACGTATAACCTCCAGAAAAATTGCGATTTTGATCCTCAGTGTCATGGGTTCGATTCCAGGGGGCTCCAAAGTCCCGATTTATCCCGTTTAAATGCATTGCTTTGATTTTCGGGAATAAAAAAAAAATACTTCCCGGATAGGTAGAGAATCAAAACTCAGGGAGCCTTTATATATGGTCATGATCTATCGAAAACATAAATGAGTTTTACGGAAAATAACCTTGGTTCGATGCTAGGTCGATGCAAAAATCTGCCGTTTAAAATGTATTGTGGCGATTTTTAAGATTTTTTTTGGACCCTTTCCCGATGGCATGGAAATTTGAAATTCGGTATGGGGTTGGATATCATAAATATATTTCATAATCGATTTTTATGTTTCCCCTGATGTTCCTTGGTTCGATCCCAGAGGGCCATTTACATTCCTCAATGTATTTCTTATGGAGATAACGGAAACAAGTTTTAGGTACTTCCCTGCATGCTATCGACTTAAAACTTAGCATGATGGAAGAACCAGTCTAAACAAATCAAACTATGCATTCATAGCTATCAATGTGTCCTGGGTTCGACACCAGGTGTCTCTGCAATAAGAAGTTGATCCGAATTTTAGGAATTATTTTGAAACCTTTCCCAATAAAATAGAAACTTGAAATTTGGCATATAGATTGAGATCAATAATAACTTTCAGAAACATTTTTTAAATTTCCAAGATCGTCCTTGGTTCGAGTCCCGAGAGCCATTTACAAGCGTGAACATTTGAGCGTTTTTTGAGGCAGTTGTAGCCAATATTTCTGCTTGAATTTTCACACATAGTTAGAGATGGTGATCATCTATTGTTTTTCATAGTAGGTTTTCAGTAAGACCCGGGTTCGATGCCAGACGATGACATTTCAGCGAATTTTAAGAAAAAATTAAATCCTTTTTTTTTTCTTTTGAGGACCGTCCCGATATAATGCCGATATGAAATTAGTGTTGTCGATCTGCTTGCAGTATGCAAGCTACATTTTACTCGTATATATATATAGATGCTTCTCCGGATTCATTCATATATATACCTATATAGATAGATAGGATACAAATTCACAGCCTAAACTACAAGCGTCATTGATCTGAAATTTTTATGACATATTGGCCATAACGTGAAACTCCCAGGAAAAAAGCGACTTTGATCCTCAGTGTCATGGGTTCGATTCCAGAGGGCCCCAAAGTCCCGATTTTTCCCGTTTAAATGCATTGCTTTGATTTTCCGGAATTTTTAAAAAATACTTCCCGTATAGGTAGAGACTCGAAACTCAAAGAGCCTTTATATATTGTCATGATCTATCGAAAGAAGAAATGAGTTTTACGGAAAATATCCTGGGTTCGATGCTAGGTCGAGGCAAAAATCGGCCGTTTAAAATGTATTGTGGCGATTTTTAAGATTTTTTTTGGACCCCTTCCCGATGGCATGGAAACTTGAAATTCGGAATGGAGTTGGAGATTATAAATATATTTCATAATCAAATTTAACATATTCGCTGATGGTCCTTGGTTCGATCCCAGGGCGCCATTTACATTTCTCAATGCATTTCTTATGGAGATAACGGAAACAAATTTTAGGTACTTCCCGGCATGCTATCGACTTAAAACTTAGCGTGATAGAAGAACCAGTCTTAGCAAATCAAACTATGCATTCATAGCTATCAATGTGTCCTGGGTTTGACACCAGGTGTCTCTGCAATCAGAAGTTGATCCGATTTTTAGGAATTATTTTGAAACCTTTCCCAATAATATAGAAACTTGAAATTTGGCATATGGATTGAGATCATTAATAAATTTCAGAAACATTTTTTAAATTTCCAAGATCGTCCTTGGTTCGAGTCCCGAGAGCCATTTACATTCGTGAACATTAGAGCGTCTTTTGAGGCAGTTGCAGGCAATATTTCTGTTTGAATTTTCACACGTATTTAGAGAAGATGATCTTCTAATGTGCTGCATAGTAATTTCACCAAAAAGACACGGGTTCGATGCCAGACGATTAAATTGAAGCGAATTTTAAGTATATTTTGAATCCTTTTTTTCCTTTCCGGGACCGTCCCGATATAATGCCGTTATGAAATTAGTGTTGTCGATCTGCTTGCAGTATGCAAGCTACATTTTACTCGTATGATATATGAATGAATCCGGAGAAGCATCTATATATAATAGATATATATATAGAGAGAGGATACAAACTCACAGGCTAAACCACTAGCGTCAATGGCTTGAAATTTTTAAGACATATTGGCCGTAACGTATAACCTCAAGAAAAATTGCGATTTTGAACCTCAGTGTCATGGGTTCGATTCCAGAGGGCCCCAAAGTCCCGATTTTTCCCATTTAAATGCATTGCTTTGATTTTCGGGAATTAAAAAAAAATACTTTCCGGGTAGGTAGAGATTCAAAACTCAAGGAGCCTATATATATGAACATGACCTATCGAAAACATAAATGAGTTTTACGGAAAATATCCTGGATTCGATGCTAGGTCGGGGCAAAAATCGGCCGTTTAAAATGCATTGTGGCGATTTTTAATATTTTTTTTGGACCCCTTTTCGAATGCATGGAAACTTGAAATTTGGCATGGGGTTAGAAATCATAAATATATTTCATAATCAAATTTTTCGTATTCGCTTATGGTCCTTGGTTCGATCCCAGAGGGCCATTTGCACTCCACAATGCATTTCTTATGGGGATAACGGAAACAAGTTTAAGGTACTTCCCTGCATGCTATCGACTTAAAACTTAGCAAGATGGAAGAACCAGTCTAAACAAATGAAACTATGCATTCATAGCTATCAATGTGTCCTGGGTTCGACACCAGGTGTCTCTGCAATCAGAAGTTTATCCGAATTTTAGGAATTATTTTGAAACCTTTCCCAATAATATAGAAACTTGAAATTTGGCATATAGATTGAGATCAATCATAACTTTCAGAAACATTTTTTAAATTTCCAAGACCGTCCTTGGTTCGAGTCCCGAGAGCCATTTACAATCGTGAACATTAGAGCGTCTTTTGAGGCAGTTGTAGCCAATATTTCTGCTTGAATTTTCACACATAGTTAGAGATGGTGATCTTCTATTGTTTTTCATAGTAGGTTTTCAGTAAGACCGTGGTTCGATGCCAGACGATGACATTTCAGCGAATTTTAAGAAAAAATTAAATCCTTTTTTTTTCTTTTGAGGACCGTCCCGATATAATGCCGATATGAAATTAGTGTTGTCGATCTGCTTGCAGTATGCAAGCTACATTTTACTCGTATATATATATGGATACATGAATGAATCCGGAGAAGCATCTATATATAATAGATAGATGCTTCTCCGGATTCATTCATATATATACCCAGATACCCAGATACCCAGATAGGATACAAATTCACAGGCTAAACCAAAAGCGTCATTGACTTGAAATTTTTACGACGTTATGGCCATGAAGTGTAACCTCCAGGAAAAAGCCGACTTTGAACCTCGGAGTCATGGGTTCAAGAAGGCCCCAAAATCGCGATTTTCCCCATAAGATTACATGGCGGGGATTTTCGTAAATTTTTTTGAGGCATTTCTCGGAAAAGGAGAGAGTTGAAATTCGAGGGATCGCTAGAAGCCGTGCATATCCAACGAAAATAAAAAAGACATCGCCGAATATGGTCCATGGTTCGATGCTACGTTGGGGCAAAAATCGGTCGTTTAAAATGCATTGCGGCGATTTTGAAGATTTTTTTTTTATTCTTTCCCGATAACGTGGATACGTGAAACTCGGCACTTGCATAGATATCATAAATAAATTTCATAATCGAATTTTAAATGCTCGCTGATGGTCCTTGGTTCGATCCCAGGGGGCTATTTGCACTTCTCAATGAATTTCTTACGGAGATAACGGAAACAAAATTAAGGTACTTCCCGGCATGCTATCGTCTTCAAACTTTGCGTGATAGAAGAACAGGTCTATACAAATCAAACTGTGCATCTACAGCTTACAATATGTCCTAGGTTCGACACCAGGTGTCGCTGCAATTAGAAGTTGATCCGATTTTTAGGAATTATTTTGAAACCTTTCCCAATAAAATAGAAACTTGAAATTCGGCTTATAGATAGAGATCATAAGTAACTTTTAGAAACATGTTTTAGATTTCCACGATCGACCTTGGTTCGAGTCCCGAGAGGCATTAACATTCATGAAAATTAGAACGTTTTTTGAGGCAGTTATAGCCAATATTTCTGCTTGAATTTTCACACATAAGTAGAGATGGTGATCTTCTATTGTGGTTCATAATAGGTTTACCAGTAAGACCCGGGTTCGATGCCAGACGATGAAATTTCAGTGAATTTTAAGAAAAAATTAAATCCTTTTTTTTTTTCTTTTGAGTACCGTCCCGATATGATGCCGATATGAAATTAGTATTGCCGATCTGCTTGCAGTATGCAAGCTACATATTACTCGTAATAGATATAGATGCTTCTCCGGATTCATTCATGTATCCATATATATATACGAGTAAAATATTGCTTGCATACTACAAGCAGATCGACAACACTAATTTCATATCGGCATCATATCGGGACGGACATCAAAAGAAAAAAAAATTCAAAATATTCGTAGTATTCGCTGCAATTTAATCGCCTGGCAGCGAACCCCGGTCTTCCTGGTGTACTTACTATGCAGCAAAATAGAAGATTACCATATCAAACTATGTGTGAAAATTCAATCAAAACTATTAGGTGCAACTACCTCAAACGACGTCCTACTATTCACATACACTCCTTATTTGAGAAATTATAATGTGCTCTGGCATCGAACCCAGGAACAGCATGGTCTTATCTATTTTTTTTCTTAAACAAAGTTTTAATATACATCTTCCATCTAAGCAAGAGCTCCCTTACATATCGATAAATGCATAAAAAAATTATGAAAAGATACCCCATAGTATTATATATGGGGGATATTTTTACCGCCCGGCATCGAACCCGGGTCTTTCAGGCAATACTTTCTTTGCAGCACAACAGAAAAACACCATCTCTAACCGCGTATGCAAATTCAAGCAGAAATATTGGTTACAACTGCCTCAAATGACGTCCTACTTTTCCTTTATATTCCTTATGAGAGAAACGTTATTGTGCTCTGGCTTCGAACCCAGGAACAGTACGGTCTTATGAAAATTTTTTTCTAAAACTTATTCGTACCATACATCTTCCAGCCAAGCACGAACATCCTATCATTTCGATAAGTGCATCTAAAAAAATAATGAAAAACGGCTCCCATGTATTTTAAAGGGCAGATCTTTGCATCGTCCTAGCATCGAAAACAGGATAAATTTTGTAAAAGTCATTGATGTTTTCGAAAGTCCAAGACAAAAAATATAGGCACCTTGAGTTTTACTTCTCTACCTATCCGGAAAGTATTTTTTTTTAATTCCCGAAAATCACGGCAATGCATTCAAACGGGAAAAATCGGGATTTTGGGGCCCTCTGGAATCGAACCTATGACACTAAGGATCAAAGTCTCTTTTTTCCTGGGGGTTTCACGTTATGGCCAATATGTCATAAAAATTTCAGATCAATGACGCTTGTAGTTTAGGCTGTGAATTTGTATCCTATCTATCTATATAGGTATATATATGAATGTATCCGGAGAAGCATCTATATATAATAGATAGCGAGGATACAAATTCACAGGCTAAACCACAATCGTCATTGATCTGAAATTTTTACGACATATTGGCCATAACGTATAACCTCCAGAAAAATTGCGATTTTGAACCTCAGCGTCATTGACTTGAAATTTTTACGACATATTGGCCATAGAGTGTAACCGCCAGAAAAATTGCGATTTTGCACCTCAGTGTCATGGGTTCGATTCCAGAGGGCCCCAAAGTCTCGATTTTTCCCGTTTAAATGCATTGCTTTGATTTTCGGGAATTTTTAAAAAATACTTCCGGGATAGGTAGAGAATCGAAAATATAGGAGCCTTTATATATGGTCATGATCTATCGAAAACATAAATGAGTTTTACGGAAAATATCCTGGGTTCGATGCTAGGTCGAGGCAAAAATCGGCCGTTTAAAATGTATTGTGGCGATTTTTAAGATTTTTTTTGGACCCCTTCCCGATGGCATGCAAACTTGAAATTCGGCATGGAGTTGCAGATTATAAATATATTTCATAATCAAAATTAACATATTCGCTGATGGTCCTTGGTTCGATCCCAGGGCGCCATTTACATTTTTCAATGCATTTCTTATGGAGATAACGGAAACAAATTTTAGGTACTTCCCGGCATGCTATCGACTTAAAAGTTAGCGTGATAGAAGAACCAGTCTTAACAAATCAATCTATGCATTCATAGCTATCAATGTGTCCTAGGTTCGACACCAGGTGTCTCTGCAATCAGAAGTTGATCCGATTTTTAGGAATTATTTTGAAACCTTTCACAATAATATAGAAACTTGAAATTTGGCATATGGATTGAGATCATTAATAAATTTCAGAAACATTTTTTAAATTTCAAAGATCGTCCTTGGTTCGAGTCCCGAGAGCCATTTACATTCGTGAACATTAGAGCGTCTTTTGAGGCAGTTGTAGCCAATATTTCTGCTTGAATTTTCACACATAGTTAGAGATGGTGATCTTCTATTGTGCTACATAGTAAGTTCACCAGTAAGAACCGGGTTCGATGACAGACGATGAAATTTCAGCGAATTTTAAGAAAAATTTCAATCCTTTTTTTTTCTTTTGAGGACCGTCCCAATATAATGCCAATATGAAATTAGTATTGCCGATCTGCTTGCAGTATGCAAGCTACATTTTACTCGTATCTATTATATATAGATGCTTCTCCGGATTCATTCATGTATCCATATATATATATAGCGAGGATACAAATTCACAGGCTAAACCACAATCGTCATTGACCTGAAAATTTAACGACATATTGGCCATAACGTGTAACCTCCAGAAAAATTGCGATTTTGAACCTCAGTGTCATTGGTTCGATTCCAGAGGACCCCAAAGTCCCGATTTTTCCCGTTTAAATACATTACCGTGATTTTCGGGAATTTTTAAAAAATACTTCCCGGATAGGTAGAGAATCAAAACTCAAGGAGCCTATATATATGGTCATAATCTATCGAAAACATAAATGAGTTTCACGGAAAATATCCTGGGTTCGATGCTAGGTCGAGGCAAAAATCGGCCGTTTAAAATGCATTGTGGCGATTTTTAAGATTTTTTTTGGATGCTTTCCCGATGGCAAGGAAACTTGAAATTCGGCATGAGGTTGGAGATCATACATATATTTCATAATCAAATTTTACATATTCGCTGATGGTTCTTGGTTCGATCCCAGAGGGCCATTTACATTCCTCCATGCATTTCTTATGTAGATAACAGTAAAAAGTTTTAGGTACTTTCCGGCATGATATCGACTTCAAAATTTGTATGAAATAAGATGAAATCCTAATAAGTCATACTATGCATTCACAGCTACCAATATTTCCTGGGTTCGACACCAGGCGTCTCTACAATCAGTAAATTATCCGATTTTTAAGAATTAATTTAAACCCCTTCACAATAATGTTTAAACATGAAATTAGGCATATAGATAGAGAACATAGATACATTTCAAAAACGTGTTTTAAATTTCCTAGATCGTCCTTGGTTCGAATCCAGAGAGCCATTTACATTATTGAAAAGTAGGACGTCGTTTGAGGCAGTTGGAGCTAATATATCTGCTTGAATTTTCACACATAGTAAGAGATGGTGATTTTCTGTTGTGCTGCATAGTAAGTTCACCATTAAGACCCAGGTTCGATGCCAGACGATTAAATTACAGTGAATTTTAAGAATATTTTCAATCCTTTTTTTTCTCTTTTGACGGCCTTCCCGATATGATGCCGACAAGAAATTAGTGTCTCGATCTGCTTGCAGTATGCAAGCTACATTTTACTCGTATATAATAGATATATATATATATAGAGAGGATACAAACTCACAGCCTAAACCACAAGAGTGATTGAGCTGAAATTTTTACGGCGTATTGGCCATAAAGTGTAACCACCAGAAAAATTGCGATTTTGATCCTCAGTGTCATGGGTTCGATGCCAGGGGGCTCCAAAGTCGCGATTTTCCCCATAAGAATACATGGCGGCGATTTTCGAAAATTTTTTTGAGGCACTTCCCGGAAAAGGAGAGAGTTGAAATTCGAGGTATCTCTAGAAGCCGTGCATATCCAACGAAAATCAAAAAGACATCGCCGAATATGGACCATAGTTCGATGCTAGGTTGGGGCAAAAATCGGCCGTTTAAAATGCATTGCGGCGAATTTGAAGATTTTTTTTGGATCCTTTCCCGATAACTTGGATACTTGATACTCGGCACGTGAATATATATGTTGAATATATTTCATAATTAAATTTTACATGTCCGCTGATGGTCCTTGTTTCGATCCCAGAGGACCATTTGCACTTCTCAATGCATTTCTTACGGAGATAACGAAAACAAAATTTAGGTACTTCCCGGCAAGCTATCGACTTCAAACTTTGCATGATAGAAGAACATGTCTTTAAAAATCAAACTGTGCATTCTCAGCTTGCAATATTTCCTGCGTTCGACACCAGGTGTCTCTGCAATCAGAAGTTGATCTGATTTTTAGGAATTATTTTGAAACCTTTTCCTATAATATAGAAACTTGAAATTCGGCTTATAGATAGAGATTATAAATAACTTTCAGAAACATCTTTTAGATTTCCAAGATTATCC